>JAEUWP010000592.1:0-50621 GCA_018524725.1 Podaxis mareebaensis | reverse complement strand
GTGTAACAGCCTAGTGTACATTTTAGACATCCTGTATGTAGTGATTCTATGTGCAGGCATGGACTGTGATTGAGCCCTACATAATAAATTGTTGACTCAAAAAAAAAAAAAAAAGTTGGACGAGATCAGTGAACAATTTGAGCTGAATGCTGATGAAGTCTGGCCCAGATATCATCTTCTCAATTGGTTCCAAGACCAAATTGTTAGGAGATGATAGGTCAAGTCACCTGACAGGCAAGGGTCCTCTGAACTTATCCCCAACTGCACAGTGCATCAGATCCTACAGTGTGCCAGCAGAGGAAAGTTAAGTCCCATCCTTGGTATGGTATATATAACACCTACCAATTCCCATTTGTACCAGGCCATATAGCTCAGTGGTTAGAGCTCCTGTTGTAATCACAGGTGGTCCCAGGTTCAATCCCTAGTATGGTCACTTTTCTGTCTTAATAGGTTATGGGCCCTGAGCATTGCCACTCACTTGGTAAGCTGCCATGATAGAAAAGTGGGCAACATGTCACATCAGGGGGGTATGTTAGGAGATGATAGGTCAAGTCACCTGACAGGCAAGGGTCCTCTGAACTTATCCCTAACTGCATAGTGCACCAGATCCTACAGTGTGCCAACAGAGGAAAGTCAAGTCCCATCCTTGGTATGGTATATATAACACCTACCAATTCCCACTTGTACCAGGCCATATAGCTCAGTGGTTAGAGCTCCTGTTGCAATCACAGGTGGTGCCAGGTTCAATCTCTGGTATGGTCACTTTTCTGTCTTAATACAAATTGAGTTCTGAGCTGCCCCCCGGGATGAAGAAGACTGGGCAAGGTATGTACAACAGATGGAGATCATCTTGAGAGAGGCAGAACACTCCCCTGGCACAGCCTATTGTGAAACTGATGTGAGCCAGCCCACCCATGGCTTCTACTAGGCTGTCTCAGTAGTCTTGGTATTTTTTTTGTTTTTTTTATTCAACAATTTATTACACGGGGCTTGATCACAGTCTGCGCCTGCACATAGAATCACTACATACAGGATGTCTAAATTGTACACTAGGCTGTTACATACCAACACAGTCATGCCTCCCAAGGGCTACCATGACTAGGATGAATGCTGAGTTGACATCAGCTTTGTGTCTCTAGGACCCCCCAACAGTGTGCTCCCAGTCCCTATGCTTTGGCACGTCAATGTTAATTCACTGTAAACTCCCGTCTTGACAGAGGTTAACTGGGCACTGAAGGGAGGCGAGATAATTACCTCCACAGGGGGGAGGGTGAACCCTCTGATATCACCTCAGACTGCAGATCAGCCATCAGTGCACAGGAGTACAGAAAATGAACAGGTCCCACATGTAGTGGGCGGTGCTCAGGGGCATACACCCTGATCGGAAGCCTCACAGGAATGCACTTGGCAGCTCTCATAAAGAGCATACCCAATAATATTCACTTCCCCTTGTGGGGAGAGGGACGGTGCAGCCAGTGGCTGCAGCAATAGGGGGGAATATAAAATGTCCTGTGGGAGAGCCACATCAGGACAAGTGTAGGCGCTCTGACAAAGCGCTTGGCCAGTGGTGCTCAGGCCAACTAGGTATCGTAATAGCAAGTCACTTTAGTGACTTGCTCAGATGATAGGGAATAGCCAAATATTGGCCATTGCCTGAATTCCTAGAGCCAATGCCCATCGGGAGGCAACATGTTAGAAGAGACCATATACTAATGGTAGCACTGGTGGTGACAATGCTGCCGGCTAGAGCTACCCTAAGGTGAATTGGCACCTGAGCGTGATGCTTGTGGCCTAGATAAAGGTGTAGAGGCTGACGCCTCCATAGACATGTAGCCAGAGTCTGCAAACAGACTGCTGGTGTCGGTGAATGGGGCCTGTGACCCCTCAGTGTGAGGAGTCACTGCCCGGGCAGGAGATGACTCTTCTGTTCCAGAAGAGTCACTCATAATTAAGGTGAGCACTTGCTCAACCTCTGGTAATGGTGAGAGAGCCTGTATAAGCTCCATTACTGAGAGGGCAAGATGTCCTGCAGCTCCTGGAAGGAACTGCTTTTGTGCGACAGCTTGGTGAGCCCACTGGGTCACCCTGTCAACGAGGTTCATCACTACTAGCACTTCCTCTGTCTGGACATATCCAGCAGGGAGTGAGGGGGATGGGGATTGGCCTCGTCTTTCTGAAAATCCCAGTGCCCCAATGGGGGGGGAAGTAGGGAGAGGAGGCATGGTAGATCCTTTATCACAGGTGATGAAGGTATCAGATAATAAGTGTGCATAAAGCACAGCATCAGCCCACCATTGAGCACGTTGGACAAAGGTATGAAGGTGGACACTCTCATCGAGTGTCTGTGCCTCCTGAATAGTTGTGTGGCTGAGTAGCCACTCTAGAGTGTGGTGCTGAGGCACCTGGGAGTCCTCCTGGAGGTCATCCAGGAGGTCCTCCCATGGGGAGTTGTCATCGAGGTCAATAATGAAGGGGTCCATGTCAATGGTGGGGGTTTAGAGAAAAAAGAGGGCAAAGATGGCCTCTCCCAACGAAAAATGCGCATATCTCCACAGAAACTGCTCCGATCAGTGCAAAATTTGGTGGAGATCTAGGCCTAAGGGCCTAGATGGTCTGTGCGAGGTCCGGAGAAAATTGGACCAGCAGATCCCAAGCAGCAAAGAAATCAGTACTGGGGAGAGATAAGGTGATATATCAAGAATGGCTCGAGTGGTTGGGTTGAAACTTGGCATGCATGTAGCACTCCAGTGGCTGTGTCGTTTCCCAGAACGGCAGCAAAATCAGCAAAAAACTCCACCCCCTAGAAAGCTGGGAAGTGGAGGGAAGGGGGAGGGGACAGCTGGGTGTCCTCCAGATAAATGTAGACATTCCAGGACCTGGAACTGCCACTGAATCAGCTCAATAAATGCTCATTGAGAACTTGCCTAGGTCCCTAGACCATAGTTGCCTCCCTAGAGCACTCCGTTGCACTCCCCTAGCTGACCTGAGTCTTGGGATCAAAATCCACAAGAAGGGTGAATTGTGGCTCAATGGATCAGCTGTTTGCCACAAAATTTGGTACATCTCTAGCGCCAGTATGGTGCTAGGTGTGTGCAAAATCTGAAGTGAATCAGACAAGATTTGAGGGAGTTACAAGGCTCGCAACTTCCTGGGAGAGAGGCATCACCAAGTGTTGATGGTGGTTACTGGAAAAGAAGCATTTGAGCAGCCTTGGTATACCACTGTGGAAACCTAGTCAATGCGACTAGAAGAGCGGTAGACGATGTTACTGCACCTGATGCAGAACTCTTCACCATTCGATTGGCACTGGCTCAGGCAGTAGGCCTGGAAGGTGTCAATACTATTCTGGTATGGACAGATTCTTTGGCATCCACTAAGAGATCTGTCGATCCCTCTCCCACATCAGGGCAACCACATGCCCTGGCTGTGATATGACTTCTCACCCCATGGCTCTCTCAACCGGAGAAGAAACTTCAGTTCTGGGAGGTCCCTTCTGGGGATCCCTGGGAAATTCATGGGGTAGCTCATGAGCACACCTCCACTCTCCCACCTGTGGCCATTGGGGTACAGGTCATTGTCAGAAAAATAAAGAAAATAGAGTGGAGGATGAAGAGAGAGAAAGCTCAGACACTAACACTGACACTGACACTGAAGTGAGGGTAAGACCTTATTAATTGAGATGACATGCTACTCTATATATACATATGGAAAGTGTGCACAGACCAACTATTGATGGATTACCATATATAGTAAAGGAATATGATGAAGCTGGTCACATGTTCTAACACACCCACCTGACCAGATAAATCCAAGAGTAACACTAGCAAAACAAAGTCCAATACACCCACCTAATTTAAAAAGTATAAAAGAACTAAAAAAGAGTGAAGAAGCAAAGGTAATAAAGTGTCCATCAAGAGAGTCCAAAGTCAAAGTCTATCAAATCAACAAAGGAGGTATAGCAGAATAGTCAACAAAAGCACCAGAAGCCATTTGAGGAGAAAGGGAAGGAGAGTTGCTAGGAGAGTGATGGGGAGAGGATAGGAAGTGATAAACAGCATTAGCCCTTTGTTGAGAAGAATGGCTATTCTGTCTAGAATTGGCAAAAACCCAATCCTTAACCTCTTGATGCATGTTGTAAACACACCTAGCAGCAATATGACTCTCTCTTCCACACCTATGACAGTGACCCTCATTGGTAGGATTACACCACCTAAAGCCTTTGGAATCCACAGGAGAAGGAGCCCTAGAAATAGGGTGACCAGAGTGATGAGAGGAGTGAGAGGGCTTGAAGTGAGTGGTATGGGGAGGATATCTTCTCTTGCCACTAGAAGCAGCAAAAGTAGACTGGGAAGTGAAGGAACCAGGGCCAAGTCCATCAGCAGAGGTGGCAGAGGAAAGGATGGTCTTGAGCTTCTCTAGAGTGGGGTAGTCATCCTGGACAAGGATAGTGGTTCTAATGGGATGGAAAGAGGGGTCCAGGTTCATGAGGATGACATCAATCACCTCAGTATCCTCCACAGTACAACCTAGAGTCTTGAGCTGAGAAACTCCACCAATAACCTCTTGGATGAATATGGTGATAGGCTTGGAAATGTCATGGGACATTCTATAGAACTTTTGCCTAGCCAACATTCTATGACCAATAGTAGACTTCTCAAACAAGGCTTTAACCTTGTCCCAGAGAGCCCTGGCAGAGGTAACACCATCAAGAAGATACCAGTAGTCCTGGTCCAACTTGGCAAAGATGAAAGGGAGGAGTTGGGAGTCCAAGGAGGTCCAGGAAGGATATTTGGCATCATCAGAGAAGGGTGGAGAATTAGAGAAGATGTGGGAGGTATTAGCAGACTGGAAAAACATCTGCATAGCAAGGGACCATTGGGACCAGTTCTGGGCATTGAGACTGGGGACTGAGTTGTGGATAGTGATGGCAATGGAGGGAATAGACATGATGGGCAAGGAGGAAATGATAGGAGAATAATAGGAGGACAGGAATAGTGATAAATAGGGGAATAGGGGCTAGAACTGATGATATAGCAGCAAAGGAGTAATGATATGGCACAGTTTACAGCCCAGGGCCCATAACCTGTCAGAAAAATAAAGAAAATAGAGTGGAGGATGAGGAGAGAGAAAGCTCAGACACTAACACTGACACTGACACTGAAGTGAGGGTAAAACCTTATTAATTGAGATGACATGCTACTCTATATATACATATGGGAAGTGTGCACAGACCAACTATTGATGGATTACCATATATAGTAAAGGAATATGATGAAGCTGGTCACATGTTCTAACAGTCATTCAATCACTCAATCAGCATTTGAAGAACATTGTGAGCTCCTGTATCAATGCCTGGAGGGCTATCTTCCAGGAGCTGAAATATTGGGGTCACCAGTTCCTTGAGGTCCTGGATTCAGGCTCTAAACAACTGCTTCAGCCCAGGTATCATTCTGGTGGCACTTGGTTCTCACTTCTCAAAGGGGCCCCACCTTCTGTATCAGCATGCTTTGCATGGTGTGTTCTAGGACATGCCCCCATTGGGTCTTACAAGATCCAGTTCTTTCCACAGGAGGAAGCCTCCTACCTATGCAGCTCGGCCATGGTCGAGACATGTGATTACATCTTACAGTGCTGTACACACTTCAAGGACTACATCAAGGGCCCTATCTATTTAGGGGACTTGATCAAATTCCTGAAAACGAACACCTTGGCATTTGCTTTCAGGGCTGATCCCTTGGGTATTGGATAACTGCCAAACCCAGTCTGGTTATAGACCCTGGGCCTAGCCCTTGAGTCCTTTACAGTGAATTAACACCTATCTGACTGTCTCTATTAGTGTCTGCTGGCTCTATGCTAGTAGTAGTTAACTGGGAATTAACCCATTGTTCTGGTTGCAGGTCCCTCCAGGGATCAGCTTCCAGGGGCTTTTGGAGGTGGGCAGGGGGACTGGACAGGGGAGTAGCTAGCCTGGCAGTGCCTTAGTGCTGTCCTCTTCCTGCACTTGGTAGCCTTTGGGAGGTGAGTGCATGTTGGCCTGTAGGGAGCTTATCCCTAGCATCATCCTACATAGAGTAGATACAGTGATGTATTCTGTAACCAGACTGTGATTGAGCACTGGTATATAAATTATTGAAAAAAAAAAAAAAGAATGCACTTGGCAGCTCTCATAGAGAGCATACCCAATAATGTTTACTTCCCCTTGCGGGGAGAGGGACAGTGCAGCCAGTGGCTGCAGCAATAGGGGGGGATGTAAAATGTCCTGCAGGAGAGCCACATCAGGACAAGTGTGGGTGCTCTGACAAAGCACTTGGCCAGTGGTGCTCAGGCTGACTAGGTATCATAATAGCAAGTCACCAAAGTGACTTGCTCAGATGATAGGGAATGGCCAAATATTGGCCATTGCCTGAATCCCTAGGGCCAATGCCCTGGAGAGTTGTGCCTGACCTAGACATTGTTAGTGATCGTAAACAAGTCTGCATAAGGTGAAGACCTCATGGCAATAATGATGTCATTGGGCTTGGTGTTGTTGTGCCCCTGATGGATGAATGGAACTCCAATAATCTTGAGATAGGATTTGGAGTGAGGAAGGTCGATGTCCCCTCAGGAAGTGGGGCTGAAGACCAATGGGAGGCAATGGCAGATGACTTTGAGGTTGTCCTCTGTAGCAATGACATTGGTGGCTACAATGAAGCCACTGAAGCCTAGTCTAATAGATTCACCACAAAGTTTGGACTTTGTGGCAATGAGAGCTGTGTTGATAGCAGCCAATAAGTCATTGGGTGTCACTGTCAGAGTGGCAACGTCCACTGTAATAATGACCTGGCATCTGGTGGGACCTGACGTGGTCATGGCAGGCCACTTAAAAGCAGCTTTGGTAGGTTTGCCTCTAGTCACCTGCTTTTCGAGCTGGACAAGCTTCTGGGGTGGTAGAGATGGAAACACCTTGGTGAGGTTCACCAGGTTCATTGTCTTGGCTTGTTGAAGGCTAGGAGGGGTGATTGTGACCTGGGCATAGTTGCCAGGTCAAGTGGTCATGTTGACAGGAGGCAGGGGGCCCTTAGGGGTACCTCACTTCAGTGGCACCAGAAGGGGGTATGGTCCCAAGTGGGATTGGTTCCCTCCATTGAGAGCTAACAGATGGGTATTGATGGGACAAGCTGGGGGCACAGCTGGTGGTGTGTCTGACTCCATTGGAAGGGGAGAGGATGGGGGGAGGGGGGAGGGCTGCCTCAGCAGGTGAGGCCCTATAATCTCAACTAGCCCATCTGCCAGGGTAACTGATGAATCAGGGTGTATCTGGACAGGGAACCATCCAGCATCTCAGAGAGCAGCTACTAGTGTGGCAGCTGTCCTTGCTACTTCATGGAGTTGGCTCTCCAAGATGGGAGAGTTGGAATGCTCAAGCAGCCAGCCTTGTGCTGTCTCAAGGGATATGGCTATCACCTCTGCATCCTCCCTGATACCCAAAAGGGTGCCAACCAACTCTAGGGGGACAGTGGCCAGGGGGTCACCCACATCTATCTGAGATGATGGGCCTGGGGTAGGAGAAGCCTAGTGAGAGTTGCCAGGGGTAGAATGGGAATGAGTGGCTCTTGGGGTCCACTTGACAGAAAGTTGACAGTCCTGGGATAGTGTCAGGGATGCATAGTGCTCCCTGATGGCAGCACTGGGTGTGGGGGGGTTGTTTCTTCCCCCCAATCAATAGATCTGAGTTGTGAGCTCAGCAATGCTACAGAGGCATCTGCTGAGGCAAAGTGGTGGCCAGGTCCTCCCTGGCATGATCCACCTTGACCTCTTGAGGATTCAGATTGGTATGACATTGAAGTCAATGGATACCACACCTGATATCAGATCGGGTGACCTAGAGTCTTGTAGAATGGATGCAACAATGAGCTGAGTATGTTTCCAATTAGGAAGGTAGTGGTATCAGGTCAAGAAGTGCCTGGATCTAGTCAGAGTTCTGAGGATGCCTGTCTACTATTGCAGATAGGCCCTCTGAACACATGGTGAGGAACTCGAGTTCCTTCTCTGAGTCCCTAGGCAATGCCCTTCTAGTTCCCCCCAGGGTAACTCATTCAATGGGGAGCTGGATAATGAGGGGGGGCATGGTTGGATGACCCCCTCCATGTAGGCTCAATACTGCAGTGCAGAGTAAGAGCGTTCTGTATTGAGACAAACATCGGCATGGGACAAGGGTCTGCCTTGTCTCCCATCCTCTCTGCTTTGTATTTGGCTCCCCTGATGAAGCTATTTGACAGGCAAGCTGCACCTCTCAGAGTCACCCTCCTTTTGTATGTGGATAATGGCACACTCATAGCCCAGACTAAAGCTTGGGACGACAATCTGTGGGCACTCAAAAGTGCTTATGCCATCATCTTTAGACTGTTTGTCACCTTCACTCTCACTTTGGAACATTCCAAATTGGAGCTCTATCACTTCTCATGGAAGTATGGAGACGATAATCCGCTGATAGATCTAGGGTTTGCCCCATTCACCGGCGATATTCCTCTTAGACCCAAACCGTACTAGCGGTATCTGGGATTCTATTTTGATTAACAGCTCTCATTCAAAGAGCATGTCAGGTATTATTCCACCAAGTTCCTATCAACAGTTAAGGCGATGGGGATGCTGGGCAATTCTTCGCATGGTCTGACATCTGATCAGAAGCACACACTCTATAGAGCATGCGTGGTGCCCATAGCCACCTATGGGTTTCGCCTTTGGTACTTTCCAGGAGCACACAACAAGCTTCTCCTCAAATCTCTCTCAACGATGCAGCGCAAAGCTGCACTTTAGATTATTGGCACTTTTAGAATGTCTCCAACAGGAGGAAGTGAGGCCCGCAAGGGCCTCATTCCCTTCCACTTGCATCTCAAGAAGCTCACTGAAAGGGTGAGTTTCAGACTCCACACACTCTCCCCCAATCACGCTCTCCAGGTACTATTGGGGAGAGATTATTCTATGGGAGTGACTCCTCACCCCAGATCTATCGCCCTCATGTCTCCTAGATAGTGTGAGAAGGCAGGTGGCCCTCTGATCTCCTCCAACGAGAAGTTAGATGAGATCAGTGAACGTTTTGAGCTGGATGCTGATGAGGCCTGGCCTGGATATTGTCTTTTTTTTTTTTTTTTTTTTGTTCAACAATTTATATACTGGTGCTCAGACGTAGTCCAGTTGTAACATACATCACTGTAGCTACTCTATATAAGATGATGCAAGGGATAAGCTCCCTACGGGCCGACACACGCTTGCCTCCCAAAGGCTACCAAGCACAGGAAGAGGACAGCGTGATAGTGCTGCCAGACTTGCTACTCCCCGGTCCAGTTCCCCAGTCCACCTCCTAAGGCCCCTGGAAGCCGATCCCCAAAAGGACCCACAACCAGAACAATGGATCAGTTCCCAGTTAACTGCTACTAGCAAAAGCTGGTGGACACCAAAGGCTGTAGTCGGATAGGCATTAATTCGCTGTAAAGGACTCAAGGGCTAGGCCCAAGGTCCATAACTGGACTGGGTTTGGCAGTTATCCAATGCCCAAGGGATTGGCCTTGAAAGCAAATGCTGAAGTGTTCATTTTCAGGAATTTGATCAAGTCCCCTAAGTAGATAGGGCCCTTGATGTGATCCTTGAAGTGTGCACTTTCAAGGCCAATCCCTCAGGCATTGGATAACTGCCAAACCCAGTCCAGTTATGGACCTTGGGCCTAGCCCTTGAGTCCTTTATGGCGAATTAACGCCTATCCGACTACAGCCTTTGGTGTCCACTGGCTTTTGCTAGTAGCGGTTAACTGGGAACTGACCCATTGTTCTGGTTGTAGGTCCTTTTGGGGATCGGCTTCTGGGGGCCTTAGGAGGTGGACAGGGGGACTGGACCGGGGAGTAGCAAGTCTGGCAGCACTATCACGCTGTCCTCTTCCTGCGCTTGGTAGCCTTCAGGAGGTGAGCGCGTGTCAGCCTGCGGGGAGCTTATCCCTTGCATCATCTTATATAGAGTAGCTACAGTGATGTATGTTACAACCAGACTGCGTCCAAGCACCAGTATATAAATTGTTGAACAAAAAAAAAAAAAAAAAAAAAGATCACATCAGGGGCCCTATCTATTTAGGGGACTTGATTAAATTCCTGAAAATGAACACTTCAGCGTTTGCTTTCAGGGCTGATCCCATGGGTATTGGATAGCTGTCAAACCCAGTCTGGTTATGGACCCTGGGCCTAGCCCTTGAGTCCTTTACAGCAAATTAATGCCTATCTGACTGCCCCTATTGGTGTCTGCTGGCTCTATGCTAGTAGTAGTTAACTGGGAATTGACTCATTGTTCTGGTTGTGGGTCCCTTCAGGGATCGGCTTCTGGGGGCCTTTGGAGGTGGACAGGGGGACTGGACTAGGGAGTAGCTCATCTGGCAGTGCCTCTGCGCTGTCCTCTTCCTGTGCTTGGTAGCCTTTAGGAGGTGAGTATGCATCAGCCTGTGGGGAGCTTATTCCTTGCATCATCATACATAGAGTAGCTACAGTGATGTACGTTACAACCAGACTGCATCCGAGCACCGGTATATAAATTGATGAACAAAAAAAAAAAAAAGGACTCATTCCCTTCCATCTACACCTCAAGAAGCTTACCAAGAAAGCAAGGTTCAGACTCCATACACTCTCTCCCAATCATGCCCTTAGGGCCTTATTGGGAAATGAATACTCCATGGGAGTGGCCCCCCACCCCAGATCTATTGCCCTCATAACTCCCAAACAGCGTGAGAAGGCAGATGGTCCCCTTATCTCTTCCAATGAGAAGTTAGATGAGATCAGTGAACAATTTGAGCTGGATGCTGATGAAGCCTGGCCCAGATATTGTCTTCTCAATCAGTTCCAAGACCAAATCAAGTTCCAAGCTGCCCCCCGGGATAAAGAAGACTAGGCGAGGTATATACAACAGATGGAGATCATCTTAAGAGAGGCAGAACACTCCCCTGGCACAGCCTATTGTGGAACCAACACGAGCCGGCCTACCCATGGCTTCTACCAGGCTGTCTCAGCAGCCTTGGTATATCACTGCGGAAACCTAGTCAATGTGACTAGAAGAGTGGTAGGCGATGTTACTGCACCTGATGCTGAACTCTTTGCCATTTGATTGGTACTGGCTTGGGCAGTGGGCCTGGAAGGTGTCAATACTATTCTGGTATGGACAGATTCCTTGGCATCCACTAAGAGATTTGTTAATCCCTCTCCCACATCAGGGCAACCACATGCCCTGGCTGTGATATGACTTCTTACCCCATGGCTCTCTCAACCAGAGAAGAAACTTCAGTTTTGGGAGGTCCCTTCTGGGGATCCCTGGGAAATTCACAGGGTGGCACATGAGCATGCCTCCACTCTCCCACCTGTGGCTATTGGGGCACAGGTCATTTGATTGCTCAATCAGCATTTGAAGAACATTGTGAGCTCCTGCATTGATGCCTGGAAGGCTATCTTCCAGGAGCCAAAATATCAGGGACACCAGTTCCTTGAGGTCCTGGACCCAGGCTCTAAATGACTGCTTCAACCCAGGTATCACTCCAGTGGCACTTGGTTCTTGCTTCTCAAAGGGGCCCCACCTTCTGTGTTGGCACGCTTTGCATGGTGTGTTCTAGGACATGCCCCCATCAGGTCTTACAAGATCCGGTTCTTTCCACAGGAGGAAGCCTCCTGCCTATGCAGCTCAGCTATGGTTGAGACATGTGATCACATCTTACAGTACTATACATGCTTCAAGGACCACATCAAGGGCCCTATCTATTTAGGGGACTTGATCAAATTCCTGAAAACAAACACCTTGGCATTTGCTTTCAGGCCGATCCCTCAGGTATTAGATAACTGCCAAACCCAGTCCAGTTATGGACCCTGGGCCTAGCCCTTGAGTCCTTTACAGCAAATTAATGCCTATCCAACTGTCTCTATTGGTGTCCATTGGCTCTATGCTAATAGTGGTTAACTGGGAATTAACCCATTGTTCTGGTTGTGGGTCCCTCTAGGGATCAGCTTCCAGGGGCCTTTGGAGGTGGACAGGGGGACTGGACAGGGGAGTAGCTAGTCTGGCAGCACCTCAGTGCTGTCCTCTTCCTGTGCTTGGTAGCCTTTGGGAGGTGAGTACATGTCAGCCCACAGGGAGCTTATCCCTAGCATCATCTTACATAGAGTAGATACAGTGATGTATTCTGCAACTGGACTGCGATCAAGCACTAGTATATAAATTGTTGAAGGAAAAAAAAAAAAAAAAAAAAAAAAAAGGTCAATATTGTGTCATGCTCCAGACCTTGGTGGAATGGAGAGTGTCAAGCATCACTCACTTGTCACAGGACCTCCAGGTCCCAGGAGGACTGGGCTGAATTCAGGTGTGCCACCAAGGCTGCCAAACAGGTGTTCTTTGATGAGACCATCAAGGAAATAGCCACCACAAACAAGCAGCTGTGGGACCTCATGGAATGGGTCAAGCAGCACAAAATGCCAGCAGTGGAGGCTATCAGTTATGATGACTGCCCCTGCCATGACCTTGATGCCTTGTGGAATGCTCTGCATGGTACCTACAATACAGCCTTGGATCATAGACCTGAGATTAATGTCCTAGATCCCCTCCCCTCCCTGCCCTCACAGGAGTGGGTCCCATTTTCATGCCTCGAGCTAGCCAAAGCACTATCGGTGTACTCCTCTGCATCCACCCCAGGCCCAGACCATGTCACATGGTCTTACCTTAAGGACATTGTCATGAATGAAATATGTTGCAACATGTTTCTTGCCTTGGCCAATGCCTGCCTCTCAGTAGGACACTGGCCAAGGCATTTCAAGGAGTCCATCTCAGTGATTATCCCCAAACTGGGAAAGCCTTCATACTCCATGCCCAAGTTGTTCAGACCCATTGTGCTTCTGAACACATTAGGTAAACTTATTGAGAAGATGCTATCCAAGCGTCTTCAGTTCGACTCCATCAAATATGGAGTATTTCATCTGAACCAGCTCAGTAGCATTAGACAGAGATCTACTGAAGATGCTGGGTTATTCCTGACCCATGTTGTTCAAAGTGGCTGGGCTAAGGGTCTCAAGACGAGTGTTGTTACATTCAACATTGCCTAGTTCTTTCCATCTTTGAACCATGACATGCTCATGGCCATCCTAGACAAGCAGGGATTTCCCCCAAATGTAGGGAGGTTCTTTGCTTCTTACCTTGTTAGGCAAGCCACCTCCTATCTTTGGGGGCAGTTTTCCTTGGATCCCATGGATGCAGATGTCAGCGTGGGACAAGGCTTTGCTTTATCCCCCATCCTCTCTGCCTTGTACCTTGCTCCCCTGATGAAACTATTTGACAGGGAGGTAGCACTACTCAGAGTCACCCTCCTTTCATATGTGGATGACAACACTCTCATAGCCCAGGCTAAGGCCTGGGACAACAACCTGTGAGTGCTTAGAAGTGCATATGCAATAATCTTTAGACTCTTTGTTACCTTCACTCTTGTTTTGGAACATTCCAAATCAGAGCTTTATCACTTCTCATGGAAACATGGAGATGATAATCTGCCAATAGATCTAGGGTTTGCCCCATTCACTGGTGATACTCCACTTAGACCCAAACCATATTGGCAATATTTGGGATTCTATTTTGATTGATGGCTCTTGTTCAAGGAGTATGTCAGGTATTACTCCACCAAGTCCCTGTTGATAGTTAAGGCAATAGGGATGTTAGGGAACTCCTCACGTGGACTGACATCTGATCAGAAGCACACACTCTATAGAGCATGCATGGTGCCCATAGCCACCTATGGGTTTCACCTTTGGTATTTTCTAGGAGCATGCAATAAGCTACTCCTCAAATCTCTCTCAACAATGCAGTGGAAAGCTGCACTTTGGATTATTGGCACTTTTAGAATGTCTCCAACCAGAGGAAGTAAGGCCTTAGCAGGCCTCATCCCCTTTTACTTATATCTCAAGAAGCTCACTGAGAGGGTGAGCTTTAGACTTCATATCCTCTTCCCCAATCACGCCCTCAGGGCCTTATTTGGTAGTGATTACTCTATGGGAGTGGCCCCCCATCCCAGGTCTATTGCCCTCATGACTCCCAGACAGTGTGAGAAGGCTAGTGGTCCCCTTATCTCCTCCAATGAAAAACTGGATGAAATTAGCAAATGATTCAAGCCAGATGCTGATGAAGCCTGGCCTGGATATTGCCTTCTCAATTGGTTTCACGACCAAGTTGAGTTTAGAGCAGCCCCCCAGGATAAAGAAGACCAGGCAAGATATCTTCAACAGATGGAGCTTGTCTTGTGAGAGGCAGAACACTCCCCTGACACAGCCTATTGTGGAACTGATGCAAGTCAGCCTACTCATGGCTTCTACCAGGCAGTCTCAGCAGTCCTGGTGTACTACTGTGGAAACCTAGTCAGTGCAACCAGGAGAGCGGTAGGCAATGTCACTGCACCTGATGTAGAACTATTCACCATCCAACTAGCACTTGCCCAGGCAGTGGGCCTGGAGGGTGTCAACACTATTCTGGTATGGACAGATTCCTTGGCATTGGCTAAGAGATCTGTTGACCCCTCTCCTACTTCAGGGCAACCACATGCCCTGGCTGTCATTCGTCTTCTCACCCCATGGCTGTCCCAGCCAGGGAAGAAACTTCAATTCTGGGAGGTCCCCTCTGGGGATCCTTGGGAGATTCATGGAGTGGCACATGAACATGCCTCCACCCTCCTGCCTGTAGCCATTGGGATGCAGGTTGTGAGATCACTCAACCAACATCTGAAGAATGTTGTAAACTTCTGCCTTGATGCCTGGAAGGCCATCTTCCAGGAGCTGAAATACAAGGGTCACCAGTTTCTTGAAGTTCTGGACCCAGGCTTTAAATGGCCTCTTCAGCCCAGGTACCACTCCAGTGGTACATGGTTCTCTCTTCTCAAAGGTGCCCCACCTTCTATGTCAGCATGCTTTGCAAGGTGTGTTCTAGGACATGCTCCCATCAGGTCATACAAGATCCAGTTCTTCCCACAAGAGGAAGCCTCCTGTCCATGCAGCTTGGCTATGGTCAAGATGTGTGATCACATCTTGCAGTACTGCACATACTTCAGGGACCACATCAAGGGCCCTATCTACTTAGGGGACTTGATCAAATTCCTGAAAATGAACACTTCAGCATTCGCTTTTAGGGCTGATCCCTTGGGTATTTTTTTTTTTTTTTAAATCAACATTTATTGCAATAAACTAGCTACTACAAATGGGTGTATGATAGCAGTCCCAAGAGCTGAAACCTACAGACATGAGAAGGAAACAGAGAGAAACAGAAAGAGAAGTGAGGAGAGGAGTGAGGGAGCTAGCGAGGGGCAGCCAACACAGGATAGAGAGTACAACTAATCAGATATAAAGAGAGAAAAGAGATGAAAGTGAAGTGGAAGGGGAAAAGATGGAGCTAGTGAAGGACAAGCGTATATATATATGAGAGGGAGAAGAAGAAAGGAAAGAGAATAAACCCCTTAGTGAATGTCAGGAGCACTGTGAAGGGCCAGCCTCTCTCGTCGAGTAAGCTGTTGAGTGTTGTAGTCCTCAAATGTTATTGGTCCTTGAATCTGGTCAGCGAATGAGAATGCTGCCAGGTTTTCGCAAAGGAACTGAATGAGCCAGTGGATATTCGTACAAATTCCATAAGGTCGATGGTAGAGGGGACAGTGATGGATAATATGGTCCCGTGTCTCGAGTTCCTCACTGCATAGGCAAGAGGTAATGTAGTGTCCTGGGAAGAAGCACTGTCTGAAAGCGCCAATGGGTGCATGGTCAGTTACACAGCGGGTAAAGTGCACACAGAGATTTGGGTCAGCACCAAGGCCTGATGAGAGCCAGGTGCCACCATTGGTGTACTTGGGTTCCAAGGGTTGATCCATGGAGTTGGTAAGGGGAAGCCAATTGTGGCCTTGGTATTTGGGAATGTTCATTTTCTGCCTCCAGAGGGCGAGGCATTTGGTGGTGTAGTGGTTGCAAACATATTCCAGGGAAGTGCAGATGGGGAACCATGGGTTATTGGGGATGCATAATGATTTGGCAAGGTTGTGCGCTTGGAAGTGTACTGACCATTTTTCAGAGGATGGAACTGACCAGAAATGGATGTTGTTGAGGGGAGAGGAGGACAACCACTCTCTGAGAAGAGGGATGACTGCTAAGGCATCCTTGTGAGCACTGTGGGGGCCATAATTAAAAAGAAGTTTGGTGGAGGAGATGGAATCAGTGAAGAAACAAATAGAAGAACAACTATGAGAGATAGCGAGAGAGATTGAGGAGAAAAGACCAAGATGAATTGCATAGGATTCAGAATCAGAAGAGAGTACTTCCCCACAGGGGCAAACGGAAGAAGAGAGAATGTCCATAGAGGAGGAATTGAAAACTAGATAAGCAGAGGAAGTGGAGAGCCACAGATTAAGGGGAACCGAACCATCAGAAGAGACTACTAATGAAACAGGAGAGGAAAAAGAAGAATCCCTAGCTAGATTGAGAGATTGTATGTATTGAGCTTTTACATTATTATCAACAGGGGTAGGGCATTGATGAAAATGGATTTGAGAGTCAAAATGGTCGACTAGACGCTGACCAGGTTTGGCACTAGGGTGGAGACGGTTGAACCGGTCTGAGACTAATTGGGCATCAGATACAAAGTCTAACACTGTGGACCAATTTTTAGTAGAGCGCACATCAAGGGGGTCAACGTCACGTGTAAGGATTTTTAAAGGATGGGAAGGAGGGAGGGTTTGGAAGTGGAGAGAGCATCGCTTAGTGAGCTTGAAGAGGTGAAGTTGGATGGGGATGAGGCCTGCAATGGCCTCAACTCCACCCATGGGGGTTGTGCGAAATGCACCGGTGATCCATAAGGCTGCAGACCATTGCATTTGTTGTAGCTGTTTGATGAGGCCTTTGTATCAGCCATTGTGATTAAACCATAAATGGAAGCCATATATGGCTATGGGTACGACACAAGACCTATAAAGGAGGCACTTATGTGATGGGGATAGACCTCAGATGGAGTTACTGAGGAGGTGCATACATTTGACTGTGGAGAGCACCTTTGTGGAGTAGTAGCGGACATGTTCTTTGAATGAGAGTGCCCAGTCGAAAAAGAAGCCCAAGTATCTAAGGTGACGCTTGGGAATGAAGGTAAGCCAACTATCTGTGGGATGATTAACAATGATGTGGGGGTCGGGTTCTGCCCAAGGGCGGTTGGAAAAATGAAAGGCTTCAGTCTTGTCATGTTCAAGAGCGAGGCCCATGGCGGTTAGCAATTGTTTGCAACTAAGATATACAGAAGCAAGTAAATTACAGTTTGTGTGGAAGGAGTCAGATTGTACGATAATGAGACCATCGTCTACAAAAGAGAGTAGTTTACACCGAGCATTGTTGGAGAATTTATGAATGAAAGGTGAAAGATAAAGAGTGGTTAAGATGGGGGAAAGAGCTGAACCTTGACCTATGCCTACAGAAGCTGGGAAGGGAGGAGAGGTGTTGTTATTCCAAGAGTACTTAGTAAAACAATTAATTAAATAGTCTGAAAAAAAGGAGACTATAGACAAATTAAAGCCATGTCTTTTAAGGACCTCGATTAAAAGAGAGTGGTTGATAGAAGGAAAGAATTGAGCAATGTCAAAAGCGAGGATGCTCATTTTCAGGTTCTTTTTCCATCCAGTACAGACCATATGGGTGATGAAAACACCTGCATCTTCAGTTGAGCAGTGGATGATGCCCCCAAATTGAAGGGGATGAACGAGATTGAACTGGGTAGATTTGAATTGAAGACGATTGGATATCATCTTTTCAATAAGTTTGCCTAGGGTGTTGAGGAGGACGATGGGCCAAAACATTTTAGGCGTTGAGTAGTGAGGTTTGTTCGGTTTAGGAATGATAACCGAAGTGGACGTTTTGAAATATTCCAGCCATGTGTGGAATTGAATACACACAGAGGCAAAGGATGTGAAGTTCGATTTGATGACATCATCAGACATGAAGAATTTGATGTGGGCCTATGTAAGGTGATCTGGGCCTGGGGCAGAAGAATTAGCGCAGGGTGAGAGGGCATCTGTCAATTCCCTGGGTGAGAAAGGAGGCCATGATCGCTCTTCCCTTTTAGGAGCAAAGTTGGCTGTACTAAGATCAACAGGTTTATTGGACACCGCATTGTATGTCTCGTCAAGCACTTTCCATAAGCTTTCCAGTTCATCACATGGTAGTCCTTTATGAAGGATGGATTGGGATGGGGGAAGATTTCGTTTCTTCACCCATGACATTAAATCCCAAGGACGTTGTTTCTCCCTTGAGATCTCCAAAATCTTATTGTCAAAGAAAGCTCTCTTTGCATTTTTGGTGGTGCATCTAAAATTGCTCCAGTTACGTTTGGTGTGGTGGGCATTAAAGGTGTATAGGGCATCAGAGTATTGGTTGTTCTACCAAGGCTTTGAGCGGTGACAAATCTTGACTTCTACAGTGTTCACATTCCATTCCTCAGAAACAATATTGAAGATGGAAGTCGCATAATTATTGACATCATCAGAAGATTCAAAATTGGGGGGGAGTGCCTTAATGCACAAGGAGCAGTTGTACAGAAAGAGAGCTTCTTCTTCGGAGTCTCTTGGTATGGTATGTTTGATAGTAATGGGGGTGACAGTTGACGACAAAGGGACATGTGTGAAGAGGGGGACATGATTGGATCGAGATCTCCAATCATGTTGGTATGAATGAGTAGGGGCAGGGAGGTTAGGTGGGGAGATTGCAAACATGAGATCAATCACCATTGCCAATTTGTTGAGATCATCAGGGAAATGAGTAGGGGAGTATTGGATCGGAGTGGATCTTGTAAGACCAATTGTGTTCATGATGTCACACAACAAGTCAGCTCATGCCGAGTGATGTGGAGCATGGTGATCCCATTTGGAAGACCTCGTGTTGAAATCTCCTCCTGCATAACAAACATTATTAGGGAAGGAATGAATACATGATTCTAGGTAATCTATGGAAGAAGAGTCGTTTGTTTCAAAGTAACAGTTAAGAAAATACTGTTTGCTAGGAATAGAAAGTGAAAACATTTGAAAGTCAGGGGACGAAATAATGTTTGGGTGAATAACAGGGTTGAGGGACTAGATAGAATTGCGTACATATGTGATAATGTGAGGTTTGGAAATGGATTGGTCATGGAGTAGTAGCCAATCTCTGTGGATAGGCGGTCCTTCCATTGGATCTCCTTCAGAGGCTGATGTGGACAGGATATTACAGATGTACCTGAAGGCAGGTTCTTGCAGGCATAAGATGTGAACATCTTTAAGTAAAGGTGAATTAAGAAGGAATTCAACTGTAGACCAATTCTTTTGTACATTAAAGGAACAAATTGAAATCTTAAATAATGAAGCAGAATTGCAGATAGAATGTTCAGACATTAATGGAACAGGTGTTGAAATTGGCTTTTGCCTTCTCAGTTTTCACCTCTTTGAGCTTATTTATAATCCATTCTTTATCATATCTATGACAGAAGAATGAACATTTATCACTGTTCATGTGATGCTCCTTGGAGCCACATGACAGGCAGTTGAATGAAGTCACATGAGGACATTCTGTGACCTTAGCAGGGGTGGGGGGGTGGGGGTTGGGACTGGGTTTGCCATGACAGCAGTACCCATCATGGCAGTGGTTATTGGTGTGGTGTGGGTCACCACAAATGGCACATCTAGGGTTGCGTGCTTTACACAAGTGTGTGGGGTGTCCCCATCTCCAACAACGGTTACACAGAGGGCTTGCGACCCTTATGCTGGCTCCTTGGAAGGTGCACACCCTATTCTCAAAGAGAATGGTGTGGTTGATATAGAGTTTTGCCCTTGAGGCTGTTTGAGAATCCCAAAGGTCAAAGAAAAGGAAGGCTGAGTCTGAGTGAGGGGAGACTCAGCAAAAGCGCGGTTTGCCAACAAGGTGGTTAGCGATGTCAGTGTATGGTGAGACATTGATGATAGGCTTGATGTCCTCAGCAGAATGTAGAGTACCATCCTCCTTGAAATACGGGAGGTTGGTGAGTTTTATGAATGATTTGGACATTGGGAGTGAAGGGTTGACAGCGTTCCTAATGTCGGGGGATGCGAAGGCCGATCTATTTGAATCAGTGATGCCCTTTTTAATGGCATTGAGTTCCGTCTTGGATGCGACTGCACTTGTGTTGAGCCAGAGGGTACACTCATTTTTCTTTGCTGACTCAATGCGAAGGGGAAGATTCTTCTGATATAACTTGTTGTTGCAACATCTGATAACGAGGTCTAACAAGGTGATCATGAGATGATGGAATGTGTCGTTGAAAGAGATGATGACATTCTTGTGAGATGGGCCTTGAGTGGCCTTTGGTTGGAAGGGGTGGGGGGAAGAGAAAGTGTGTTTAGGGGCAGGTGATTTGATGTCACCTGCATTGTAGAGGAAGTTGATGATATCAACTGGCAACATCAAGGGGAATTGATTTTGGAGAGCCGCATATTTTTGTAGCTTGTCTACTTTAAGAGGCGTTTGAGAAGCCGCCTTGGAATATGACGACCTCTGAGTTGAAGGGGAAGGTGCACCAGACCTGTACTGAGGTTTGATAGATTGATTGACTGGAGGAGGGGTGGAAGAAGGGGGAGAGGGATGAGAAAGAGGAGGGGGATGGGGTTCCTTAGGGGGGAAAGCGGAGGCTACAATAGGCTTATGCTGTGCAGGAGCGGCTACCGTTTTGCGAGATGCCCAGCGACGATTAACCATAGACCAGGTGCTAGGGTTAGGGTTAGCCTTTTCCTGGCTGGATGGACCAGGAGCGGCAGGGATAGTAGGTTGAGCAGGGGGAGGAGGAAGCATATCAGCATCAATGATATTAGTTGAAGACTCACCTGGTTTGGTAGGGTCTGTAGGCAGGAGGTGTGAAAGGGCGATTGCTTGAGCAGTATCCCTTTCAAGTTGCAAGTCTGAGCCCTGGAGTATCCCAGAGGCGTTAGAAATAGGAATGGGGGAAGAGCCCTGGAGAAACCCAGAGGCATCTTTTGGGGAAGGGGAGGACACTGCTGGTGCCTTTTCAGCCCAGTGTTCTTGATGATGCCCAGTTGACATGGGCATGGGAGTAGGAGAGAGGGTATGAGTGGGAGGGAACTGCATGGAAATAGTGTCATAAAGGCACATGGAATGGTTGTTGAGAGGAACAGATTTGTTCCAAAGTTGCTTGGAATGAGTGATGGTTTGTATTAGATGTACGAGGGAAGATGTCCCCTCAAAGGACAATAAATCTCCTCCATTATTGGCCCAGGATGAGAGCCAACTGGAAGAGAAAGATAAGAGCGCTGTGAGTAAGCTGAGCACTTTAGGATCAGAGGTGTTGGTGACATCAGTGTCACCAATGGTGTCACAGAGGGCAGAACAGATTGCTGACCAATCCATTCCACAGGACAAAGGGTCTTCACCTTGAGGCTGAGTGTCGGCAGGGGGAGAAGAAATGGGGGAGAATGTTGGGAGGGCAGGGAGAGGGTCAGAGGGTTGGGACTTGTCCCAAGCTGCTCTGGGAGTTGGGGGAACAAAGCCGTAAGAGGAGGCTATAGCTTGTGTGGGTGATAGAACTCGATGAGACAATGGGGTGATTTCAGGAGAAAGGTCAATTCCTTTGCAAGCCGGCACAAGAGATTGGGCTATGGACTTGGGGGTAGAAGTCCCTTGAGAGCCCTTGAGGTTGTCTCCATTCTCTTCAGCAGAGGACACAGAAGCAGCATCATCATCCTCTCTGAGTTTCATGCTTTTCTCCAAGCAATTAGAGAGAGAATGGTCTGTCGAATAAGAGCACTTGGCTCCTATGGATGGAGAGGGGGAAGGGGGCTTTCTGAGAAAGTCTTCTGAGACTTGAAAATCATTGAAGAGAGGGACCAAAGCCTCTTGAGGAAGAGTCGGGTTGGGTGCTACACTAGTGCTAGAGCAATGCTGATGAACAATGCCGGAATGGATGGAGCTGGCGGTTTTCTTTACACCTCCAAAGAAACCGCTAGATTCTTTGGAGTCTTTCATAGTGATTTAGAATGAGTTAATGTATTTCTTGTACTACGAGCAATGATACTACTGAGACGATGGTGGTAGTTACTGAGAAAGGAAGGGACTAGATCCCTCAGGTATTGGATAACTGCCAAACCCAGTCTGGTTATGGACCTGGGGCCTAGCCCTTGAGTCCTTTATGGTGAATCAACGCCTATCTGACTGCCTCTATTAGTGTCCACCGGCCTTTGCTAGTAGCAGTTAACTGGGAATTGACCCATTGTTCTGGGTACAGGTCTCCTTGGGGATTGGCTCCCAGGGGCCTTTGGAGGTAGATAGGGGGACTGGACTGGGGAGTCACTAGTCCGGCAGCACTACCACACTGCCCTCTTCCTGTGCTTGGTAGCCTTCAGGAGGTGAGTGTGCATTGGCCCATAGGGAGCTAATTCCCTGCATCATCTTACATAGAGTAGATACAGTGATGTGTTCTACAACTGGACTGTATCTGAGCACTGGTATAGAAATTGTTGAACAAAAAAAAAAAAAAAAAAAAAACTCTGACCAGATCAAGAAAATGGCTTCTGCTGTAGCTGAGGTCTTCTCTAGGGCATGGGACTCCTGTGCCAAAGAAGTCAACATTGTGTCATGCTCCAAACCCTGGTGGAACAGGGAGTGCCAAACTTCACTAAGTCATCACAGGGCCTCAGAGTCCCAAGAAGACTAGGCTGAGTTCAGGTGGGTCACCAAAGCTGCCAAATGGGTATTCTTTGATAAGAAGATCAAGGAAATAGCCACCATGAATAAGTGTCTGTGGGACCTCATGGAATGGGTCAAACAGCATAAGATGCCAGCAGTAGAGGCCATCAGCTATGATGGCTACCCCTGCCACAACCTTGATGCCTTGTGGAATGCTCTGCATGACACCTACAATGCAGCCTCAGATCGTAGACCTGAGATTAACATCTTGGATCTCCTCCCCTCATTGCCCTCTCAGGAGTGGGTCCCATTCTCATGCCTCAAGCTAGCTGAAGCACTATTGGCCTGCTCCTTAGTATCTGTCCCAGGCCCAGACCACATCACATAGTCTTACCTCAAGGACATCATCATGAATGAGCAATGTCATGATGTGTTCCTTGCCCTTGCCAATGCCTGCCTCTCAGTAGGACATTAGCTGAGGCACTTCAAGGAGTCTGTCTCAGTGATTATCCCCAAGCCAGGAAAGCCCTTGTATTCCACGCCCAAGTTGTTTAGACCCATTGTGCTTCTGAACACCTTGGGCAAACTTATTGAGAAGATGCTATCTAAGTGCCTCCAATTTGACTCCATCAAGTATGGAGTATTTCATCTGAACCAACTCAGTGGGATTAGGCAGAGATCTACCAAAGATACTGGTTTATTCCTGACCCATGTCATCTGAAGTGGCTGGGCCAAGGGTCTCAAGACGAGTGTTGTCACATTCGACATCACTCAGTTCTTTCCATCTCTGAACCATGACATGCTCATGGCCATATTAGACAAGCAGGGATTCCCTCCTAATGTGGGGCAATTCTTTGCTTCTTACCTAGTCAGGCGAGCTACCTCATATCTTTGGGGGCAGTTCTCCTTGGATCCCATGGACGCAGATGTCAGCATGGGACAAGGATCTGCCTTGTCCCCTGTCCTCTCTGCTCTGTATCTGGCTCCCCTGATGAAGTTATTTGATAGGGAAGCAGCACCCCTCAGAGTCACCCTCCTTTTTTATGTAGATGATGGCACTCTCATAGCCCAGGCTAAGGCTTGGGAAGACAACCTGCAGGCACTCAGAAGCACCTATATGATAATCTTCAGACTTTTTGTTGCCTTTGCTCTTGTTTTGGAACATTCCAAATCAGAGCTTTATCACTTCTCATGGAAACATGGAGATGACAATCTACCAATAGATCTGGGGTTTGCCCCATTCACCAGTGACACCCCACTTAGACCCAGACTGTATTAGCAGTACCTGGGGTTCTATTTAGATCAGTGGCTCTCATTCAAGGAGTACGTCAGGTACTACTCCACCAAATCCCTATCAATGGTTAAGGTGATGGGGATGTTAGGTAATTCCTCATGCAGGTTGACATCGGATCAGAAGCATACACTCTATAGAGCATGCATGGTGCCCATAGCCACCTATAGGTTCTGCCTTTGGTACTTTCTGGGAGTTCACAATAAGCTACTCCTCAAATCTCTCTCAATGATGTAGTGGAAAGCTGTACTGTGGATCATTGGCACCTTTAGAACATCTCCAACTGGAGAGAGTGAGGCCTTGGTGGGCCTCATTCCTTTCCATCTACATCTCAAGAAGCTCACTGAAAGGGTGAGCTTTAGACTTCACACTCTCTCTCCCAATCATACCTTTAGGGCATTACTGGGAAATGAATTCTCTATGGGAGTGGCCCCCCACCCTAGATCTATTGCCCTCATGACTCCTAGATAGTGTGAGAAGGCAGGTGGCCTCCTTATCTCCTCCAATGAGAAGCTGGATGAGATCAGTGAATGATTTGAGTCAGATACTGATGAAGCCTGGCCCAGATATTGTTTGCTCAATCGGTTCCAAGAACAAGTCGAGTTTAGAGCAGCCCCCTGGGATAAGAAAGACTGGGTGAGATACCTGCAACAGATGGAGATTGTCTTGAGAGAGGCAGAACACTCCCCCAATACATGTCAGAAAAATAAAGAGAATAGAGTGGAGGATGAGGAGAGATAAAGCTCAGACACTGACACAAACACTGACACTGACACTGAAGTGAGGGTGAGACCTTTTTGATTGAGATGACATGCTACTCTATATATACATATGGAAAGTGTGCACAGACCAACTATTGATGGATTACCATATATAGTAAAGAAATATGGTGAAGCTGGTCACATGTTCTAATACACCCACTTGACTAGATGAACCCAAAAGTAACACTAGCAAAACAAAGTCCAATACACCCACCTAATCTAAAAAGTGTAAAAGAACTAAAAAGGAGTAAAGAAGCAAAGGTAATAAAGTGTCCATCAAGAGAGTCCAAAGTCAAAGTCTATCAAATCAACAAAGGAGGCATAGCAGAATAGTCAACAAAAGCACCAGAAGCCATCTAAGGAGAAAGGGGAGGAGAGTTGCTAGGAGAGTGGTGGGGAGAGAATAGGAAGTGATAAACAGCATTAGCCCTCTGTTGAGAAGAATGGCTATTCTGTCTAGAATTGGCAAAGACCCAATCCTTAACCTCTTGAGGCATGTTGTAAACACACCTAGCAGCAATATGACCCTCTCTTCCACACCTATGACAGTGACCCTCATTGGTAGGATTACACCACCTAAAGCCTTTGGAATCCACAGGAGAAGGAGCCCTAGAAATAGGGTGACCAGAGTGATGAGAGGAGTGAGAGGGCTTGGAGTGAGTGGTGTGGGGAGGATATCTTCTCTTGCCACTAGAAACAGCAAAAGCAGACTGGGATGTGAAGGAACCAGGGCCAAGTCCATCAGCAGAGGTGGCAGAGGAAAGGATGGTCTTGAGCTTCTCTAAAATGGAATAGTCATCCTGGGCAAGGATAGTGGTTCTAATGGGATGGAAAGAGGGATTCAGGTTCATGAGGATGACATCAATCACCTCAGTATCCTCCACAGTACAACCTAGAGTCTTGAGCTGAGAAGCTCTACCAATAACCTCTTGGATGAATATGGTAATAGGCTTGGAAATGTCATGAGACACTCCATAAAACTTTTGCCTAGCCAACATTCTATGACCAATGGTAGACTTCTCAAACAAGGCTTTAACCTTGTCCCAGAGAGCCCTGGCAGAGGTAACACTATCAAGAAGATACCAGTAGTCCTGGTCCAACTTGGCAAAGATGAAAGGAAGGAGTTGGGAGTCTAGGGAGGTCCAGGAAGGATATTTGGCATCATCAGAGAAGGGTGGAGAATTAGAGAAGATGTGGGAGGCATTAGCAGACTGGAAAAACATCTGCATAGCAAGGGACCATTGGGACCAGTTCTGGGCATTGAGACTGGGGACTGAGTTGTGGATAGTGATGGCAATGGAGGGAATAGACATGATGGGCAAGGAGGAAATGACAAGAGAATAATAGGAGGATAGGAATAGTAATGAATAGGGGAATAGGGGCTAGAACTGATGATATAGCAGCAAAGGAGTGATGATGTGGCACAGTTTACAGCCTGGGGCCCATAACCTGTCAGAAAAATAAAGAGAGTAGAGTGGAGGATGAGAAGAGATAGAGCTCAGACACTGACACTGACACTGACACTAACACTGAAGTGAGGGTGAGACCTTTTTGATTGAGATGACATGCTACTCTATATATACATATGGAAAGTGTGCACAGACCAACTATTGATGGATTACTATATATAGTAAAGAAATATGGTAAAGCTGGTCACATGTTCTAACAATATAGCCTACTGTGGAACTGATGCAAGCCAGCCCACTCATGGTCTCTACCAAGCTGTCTCAGCAGCCTTGGTGTACCACCATGGAAACCTAGTCAATGCAACCAGGAGAGTGGTAGGTGATATTACTGCACTGGATGCAGAACTCTTCACAATTCGATTGGCACTAGCCTAGGCAATAGGCCTGGAAGGTGTCAATACTATTCTGGTCTGGACAGACTCCCTAGCATCAGCTAAGAGAGCTGTTGATCCCTCTCCCACATCAGGGCAGCCACATGCCCTCGCTGTAATTCATCTTCTCACCCCATAGTTATCCCAACTGGGGAAGAAACTTCAATTCTGGGAGATCCCTTCTGGGGATGCCTGGGAAATTCATAGGGTGGCTCATGAGCATGCCTCCAGCCTCCTGCCTGTAGCCATTGGGACACAGGTAGTTCAATCCCTGAATCAACATCTGAAAAATGTTGTAAACTCTTGCCTCAATGCCTGGAAGGCTATCTTCTGGGAGCTGAAATATTGGGGTCACCAGTTCCTCGAAGTTCTGGACCCAGGCTCTAAACAGCTGCTACAGCCCAGGTACCACTCCAGTGGCACATGGTTCTCTCTCCTTAAAGGTACCCCACCTTTGGTATCAGCATGCTTTGCAAGGTGTGTTCTAGGACATACCCCCATCGGGTCCTACAAGATCCAGTTCTTCCCACAGGAGGAAGCCTCCTGTCTATGTAGCTTGACCATGGTCAAGATGCATGATCACATCTTGCAGTGCTGCACACATTTCAAGGACTACATCAAGGGCCCCATCTATTTGGGGGACTTGATCAAATTCCTGAAAACAAACACTTTGGTGTTTGCTTTCAGAGCCAATCCCTCAGGTATTGGATAACTGCCAAATCCAGTCTAGTTATAGACCTTGGGCTCAGCCCTTGAGTCCTTTACAGTGAATTAATGCCTATCTGACTGCTTCTATTGGTATCTGCCAGCTCTATGCTAGTAGTGGTTAACTGGGAATTGACTCATTGTTCTGGTTGTGGGTCCCTTAGGGGATTGGCTTCTGGGGGCCTTTGGAGGTGGGCAGGGGGACTGGACTAGGGAGTAGCTAGTCTGGCAGTACTTCTGTACTGTCCTCTTCCTGTGCTTGGTAGCCTTCAGAAGGCAAGCATGTGTCAGCCCATGGGGAGCTTATCCCTAGCATCATCTTACATAGAGTAGATATAGTGATGTATTCTGCAACTGGACTGTAATCGAGCACTGGTATATAAATTGGTGAATAAAAAAAAAAAAAAAAAGACCTCCCAGATGACCTCCAGGAGGACTCCCAGGTGCCTCGGCACTATGCTCTAGAGTGGCTACTCAGCCGCACAACTATCCAGAAGGCACAGATACTCAATGAGAGTGTCTGTCTTCATATCTTTGCCCAATGTGCTCAACAGAGGGCTGATGCTGTACTCTATGCATACTTATTGTCTGATACCTTTATCACCCATGATGAAGGATCTACCATGCCTCCTCTCCCTACCTCCCCCCCCATTGGGGCACTGGGATTTTCAGGGAGACAAGGTCAATCTCCATCCCCCTCACTCCCTGCTGGATATGTCCAGACAGAGAAAGTGCTAGTGGCGATGAATCTCATTGACAGGGTGACCTAGTGGGCTCACCAAGCTGTTGCACAAAGGCAGTTCCTTCCAGGAGCTGCAGGGCATCTTGCCCTCTTGGTGATGGAGCTTATACAGGCTCTCTCACCACTACCAGAGGTTGAGCAAGTGCTCACCTTAATTATGAGTGACTCTTCTGTTCCAGAAGAGTCATCTCCTGCCTGGGCAGTGACTCCTCACACTGAGGGGTCACAGGCCCCAGTCACTGACACCAGCAGTCTGTTTGCAGACTCTGGCTACATGTCTATGGAGGTATCAGCTTCTACACCTTTATCTAGGCCATGAGTACCACACTCAGGGGCTAATTCAACTCAGGGTAGTTCTAGCTGGTGGCATTGTTACCACTGGCACTACCATTAGTATATGGTCTCTTCTAATATGTTGCCTCCTGATGGGCATTGGCCCTAGGGATTCAGGCAATGGCCAACATTTGGCTATTCCCTATCATCTGGCAAGTCACTAAAGTGACTTGCTATTACAATACCTAGTTGGCCTGAGCACCACTCGCCAAGTGCTTTGTCAGAGCACCCACACTTGTCCTGATGTGGCTCTTCTGCAGGACATTTTACATTCCCCCCTATTGCTGCAGCTACTGGCTACACCATCCCTCTCCCCACAAGGGGAAGTGAACATTATTGGGTATGCTCTCTATGAGAGCTGCCAAGTGTATTCCTGTGAGGCTTCTAATCAGGGTGTATGCCCCTGAGCACCACTCACTAAATATGGGACCTGTTCAATTTCTATTCTCCTGTGCACTGATGGCTGATGTGCAGTCTGAGGTGATATCAGGGAGTTCACCCTCCCCCCTGTGGAGGTAATTATCTCGCCTCCCTTCAGTGCCTGGTTAACTTCCATCAAGGTGGAGGTTTACGGTGAATTAACATTGATGTGCCAAAGCATGGGGACTGGGAGCACACTGTTGGGGGGTCCCAGAGACACAAAGCTGATGTCAACTTGGTATTCATCCTGGTCATGGTAGCCCTTGGGAGGTGTGACTATGTTGGTGTGTAACAGTCTAGTGTACATTTTAGACATCCTGTATGTAGTGATTCTATGTGCAGGCATGGACTGCGATCAAGCCCCACATAATAAATTGTTGATGTTAAAAAAAAAAAAAAAAAAACTACCCTGAGCTGAATTGGCACTTGAGTGTGATACTCATAGCCTAGATAAAGGTGTGGAAGCTGATGCCTCCATAGACATGTAGCCAGAGTCTGCAAACAGACTGCTTGTTAGAAGTGGGTAATCAGATGATTTTGGGTCTAGGCCCTTCTATGATGTCATCATTCTATTTATGTATCAGATGTTCTATTGACTTCTTTGATGTTCCATTAGCTTCCATCTACCTGGGGTTACCTGGGTCCATTTATAAATAGATACTTTATGTAGTATAAAGTCATGCACTCAACAAGTCAATTCCTTGTCAAGTTACACCTCAAATATTATGGCCTTTGCTTTTGCAATACCTGCTCTAAGCCATCCAGTGCTACTCAGGCAACATCTAACAACGTTCCCGTTTATTCTAATACTGCTAGTGTTAGTAACTGGGGCCTGTGACTCCTCAGTGTGAGGAGTCACTCATAATTAAGGTGAGCACTTGCTCAACCTCTGGTAGTGGTGAGAGAGCCTGTATAAGCTCTATCACTGAGAGGGCAAGATGCCCTGCAGCTCCTGGAAGGAACTGCCTTTGTGCAACAGCTTGGTAAGCCCACTGGGTTACCCTGTCAATAAGATTCATCACTGCTAACACTTCCTCTGTCTGGATGTATCCAGCAGAGAGTGAAGGGGATGGGGATTGACTTTGTCTCCCTGAAAATCCCAGTACCCCAATGGGGGGGGAAGTAGGGAGAGGAGGTGTGGTGGATCTTTTTTTTTTTTTTTTTTTGTTCAACAATTTATATACCGGTGCTTGAATGCAGTCTGGTTGCAGAATACATCACAATATCTACTCTATGTAAAATGATGCAAGGGATAAGCTCCTTGTGTGCTGACATGCACTTGCTTCCCAAAGGCTACCAAGCACAGGATGAGGGCAGTGCAAAAGTGCTGCCAGACAAGCTACTCCCCAGTCTGGTCCCCCTATCCACCTCCAAAGGCCCCCAGAAGCTGATCCCCAAGGAGACCTGCAACCAGAACAATGGGTCAATTCCCAGTTAACCACTACTAGCATAGAGCCAGTGGATACCAATAGAAGCAGTCAGATAGGCATTAATTCACTATAAAGGACTTGAGGGGTCAGGCGAGCTACCTCCTATCTTTGGGGACAGTTCTCCTCAGATCCCATGGATGCAGACATCAGTGTGGGACAAGGATCTGCCTTGTCCCCCATCCTTTCTGCTTTGTATCTGGCTCCCCTGATGAAGTTATTTGATAGGGAAGCAGCACCCCTCAGAGTCACCCTCCTTTCATACATGGATGACAGCACTCTCATAGCCCAGGCTAAGACTTGGGATGACAATCTGCAGGCACTCAGAAGCACCTATGCAATAATCTTTAGACTTTTTGTTGCCTTTGCTCTTGTTTTGGAACATTCCAAATCAGAGCTTTATCACTTCTCACAGAAACATGGAGATGACAATCCACCAATAGATCTGAGGTTTACCCCATTCACTGGTGACACTCCACTTAGACCCAGACTGTACTGGCGGTACCTGAGGTTCTACTTTGATCGATGGCTCTCATTCAAAGAGCATGTCAGGTACTATTCCACAAAATCCCTATTGATGGTTAAGGTGATGGGGATATTGGGTAACTCCTCGCACAGGTTGACATTGGATCAGAAGTGTACACTCTATAGAGTATGTGTGGTGCCCATAGCCACCTATGGGTTCCACCTTTAGTACTTTCTAGGAGCTCACAATAAGCTACTCCTCAAATCTCTCTCAATGATGCAGTGGAAAGCTACACTTTGGATCATTGGTGCCTTCAGAATGTCTCCAACTGGAGGGAGTGAGGCCCTGGCAGGCCTCATCCCTTTCCATTTACACCTCAAGAAGCTCACTGAAAGGGCAAGCTTCAGACTTCACACCCTCTCTCCCAATCATGTCCTTAGGGCATTACTGGGAAATGAATTCTCTATGGGAGTGGCCCCCCACCCTAGATCTATCGCCCTCATGACTCCTAGACAGTGTGAGAAGGCAGGTGGCCCCCTTATCTCCTCCAATGAGAAGTTGGATGAGATTAGCAAATGATTTGAGCCAGATGCTGATGAAGCCTGGCCCGGATGTCACTTGCTCAATTGGTTCCAAGAACAAGTCAAGTTTAGAGCAGCCCTCTGGGATGAGGAAGACTGGGTGAGATATCTGCAACAGATGGAGATCGTCTTGAGAGAGGTGGAACACTCCCCTGATACAGCCTACTGTGGAGCCGATGCAAGCTGGCCCACTCATGGCCTCTACCAAGCTGTCTCAGCGGCCTTGGTGTACCACCATGGAAACCTAGTCAATGCAACCAGGAGAGTGGTAGGCGATATTACTGCACCAGATACAGAACTCCTTGCAATTCGATTGGCACTTGCCCAGGCAGTAGGCCTAGAAGGTGTCAATACTATTCTGGTTTAGACAGACTCCCTGGCATCAGCTAAGAGAGCTGTTGATCCCTCTCCCACATCAGGGCAGCAATACACCCTCACTGTGATTTGTTTTCTCACTCCATGGTTATCCCAACTGGGAAAGAAAATTCAATTCTGGGAGGTCCTATCTGGGGATTCCTGGGAAATTCATGGGGAGGCTCATGAGCACGCCTCCAGCCTCCTGCCTGTAGCCATTGGGACACAGGTGGTTCAATCCCTGAATCAACATCTGAAGAACATTGTAAACTCCTGCCTCAATGCCTGGAAGGCTATCTTCTGGGAGCTGAAATATTGGGGTCACCAGTTCCTTGAAGTTCTAGACCCAGGCTCTAAACAGCTGCTACAGCCCAGGTACCACTCCAGTGGCACATGGTTCTCTCTCCTTAAAGGTACCCCACCTTCAGTGTTGGCACACTTTGCAAGGTGTGTTCTAGGACACACCCCCATTGGGTCTTACAAGATCCAGTTCTTCCCACAGGAGGAAGCTTCCTGTCCATGCGGCTTGGCCATGGTTGAGATGCGTGATCACATCTTGCAGTGCTGCACACACTTCAAGGACCACATCAAGGGCCCCATCTATTTGGGGGACTTGATTAAATTCCTGAAAACAAACACTTTCATATTTGCTTTCAGGGCTGACCCCTCAAGTATTGGATAACTGCCAAACCTGGTCCAGTTATGAACCTTGGGCCTAGCCTTTGAGTCCTTTATGGCAAACTAACACCTATCTGACTGCTTCTATTGGTGTCCACTGGCTCTATGCTAGTAGTGGTTAACTGGGAATTGACCCATTGTTCTGGTTGTGGGTCCCTTTGGGGAATGGCTTCCAGGGGCCTTTGGAGGTGGGCAGGGGGACTGGACTGGGGAGTAGCTAGTCTGGCAGTGCCTCTGCACTGTCCTCTTCCTGCACTTGGTAGCCTTTAGGAGGCAAGCACATGTTAGCCCATGGGGAGCTTATCCCTAGCATCATCTTACATAGAGTAGATACAGTGATGTATTCTGCAACCAGACTGCGACCGAGCACCAGTATATAAATTGGTGAATAAAAAAAAAAAAAAAAAAGGACTTGAGGGCTGGGCCCAGGGTCTATAACTGGACCAGGTTTGGCTGTTATCCAATACCTGAGGGATTGGCCCTGAAAGCAAATGCCAAGGTGTTTGTTTTCAGAAATTTGATTAAGTCCCCTAAATAGATAGGGCCCCTGATGTGTTCCTTGAAGCACTTGCAGTACTGCAAGATGTGGTCATGTGTCTCGACCATGGCTGAGCTGTATGGATAGGAGAATTCCTCCTATGGGAAAAACTGGATCTTGTATAACCTGATGGGGGCATGTCCTAGAATACACCTTGCAAAGTGTGCTGTTGTGGAAGGGGGGGGCACCCTTGAGAAGTGAAAACCAGGTGCCACTAGAGTAGTACCTGGGCTGTAGTGGCTGTTTAGAGCCTGGGTCCAGAACCTTGAGGAACTGGTGACCCTTGTATCGGCTCCTGGAAGACAGCCTTCCAAGTGCCAAGGCATGAGTTCACAACATTCTTCAGATGCCCAGGGGTCCCCAGAAGGGACCTCCCAGAATTGAAGCTTTCTCCCCAGTTGGGATAGCCATGGTGTGAGGAGATGGATCACAGTGAGGGCATGTGATTGCCCTGACATGGGAGATGGGTCAACAGATCTCTTGGCAGAAGCCAGTGAGTCTGTCCATATCAAAATTGTGTTGACCCCTTCCAGACCTATGGCCTGTGCCAGTGCCAGATGAATGGCAAAGAGTTCCACATCCAGTGCAGTAACATAGCCTACCGCTCTCCTGGTCACATTGACTAGGTTTCCACAGTGATATACTAATGCCACTGAGACAGCCTGGTAAAAGCCATGAGTGGGCTGGCTTGCATCAGTTCTACAGTAGGCTGTATCAGGGGAGTGTTCTGCCTCTCTCAAGATGGTCTCCATCTGTTGGATGTACCTTGCCCAGTCTTCCTCATCCTGGAGGGCAGCTCAGAACTCGACCTAATCTTGAAACCAGTTGAGAAGGCGATATCCAGGCTGGGCCTCATCAGCATCTGGCTCGAACCATTTACTAATCTCATCCAACTTTTTGTTGGAGGAGATAAGGGGACCACCTGCCTTCTCACACTGCCTAGGCATCATGAGGGTGATAGATCTGGGGTGGAGAGGCACTCCCATAGAGTAGTCATTCCCCAAAATGGCCCTAAGGGCATGGTTTGGGGACAGGGTGTGAAGCCTGAAGCATGCCCTCTCAGCAAACTTCTTGAGATGCAAATGAAAGGGGATTAGGCCTGCTAGGGCCTTGCTCCCCCTGGTTGGAGATGTTTTGAAAGCTCTGATAATCCAGAGCACTGCTTTATGCTGCATCTTGGAGAGAGATCTGAGGAGTAGCTTGTTGTATGCTCCCAGGAAATACCAGAGGCAGAACCCATAGGTGGCTATGGGCACCACACATGCTCTATAAAGTGTGTGCTTCTGATTGAGGTCAGACCACATGAGGAATTACTAAGCATCCCCATCACCTTAACAGTTGATAGGGATTTGGTAGAGTAGTACCTGACATGCTCCTTGAATGAGAGCTGTCAATTGAAATAGAATCCCAGGTACTGCCAATGTGGCTTGGGTCTAAGAAGAGTATCACTGGTAAACAGGGCAAATCCCAGATCAATCAGTGGGTTGTCATCTCCAGGCTTCCTGGAGAAGTGAAAAAGCTCTGATTTAGAATGTTCCAGGACCAGGGTGAATATGACAAACAGTCTAAAAATGATTGCATAAGCACTCTGAAATGCCTGCAGGTTATCATCCCAGGCTTTGGCCTGGGCTATGAGGGTGCCATTGTCACACTTCTTGACCTTGTACCACTACCTTCCTATTTGGGAAACACTATCTGCTCATTGTCCTACTTGCCTTCCAAAGCCTTGAGGTCACCTGATCTGACATTGGGTGGGGTACACATCAACTAATATGTCACACCAATCCGAATCTTTGAGAGGTCAAGGTGGATCATGTGCAGGGGAACCCACCCCTGGCTGCTGCTTTGCCTCAGCAGACACCTCAGTAGTGTCCCTGAGTTCAAGACTCGCATCCATTGAGTGGGGGGAAGAAGCTACCCCTCCTACACCCAGCACTGCTACCAGAGAGTGCTACACATTGCTGACCCTGTCCCAGGACCATCAACTCTCTGTCAAGCAGACCCCAAGAGCTGCTCACTCTCATTCCACCCCTGGCAACTCTTGCCAGGCCTCTTCCACCCTGGGACCATCATCTCAGATAGACATAGGTGATCCTCCAGCTACCATCCCCTAGAGTTGGTTGGCACCTTGTCTGGTGTCGGGGAGGATGCAGAGGTGATAGCTGAGTCCTTTGAGACAGCACAAGGCTGGCTGCTTGAACATTCTAACTCTCCCATCCCAGAAAGCAAACTTCACAAAGTTGCAAGGTCAGCTGCCACATTGGTGGCTGCTCTCAGAGACACTGGATGGTTCCCTGTCTAGATTTTCCCTAACTCATCAGTTACACTGGCAGATGGGCTTGTTGAAATTATAGGGCCTGTTCTGCTGAGGCAGCCCTCACCCCTTCTGCTGTCTTCTCCCCCCCCAATGGAGTCAGACACTCCACCAGCTGTGCCCCCAGCTCACCCCATCAACACCCAACCATTGGCACTTGATGGAGGGAACCATTCTCATACAGGCCCCTGCCCATTGCCTGTTCCACCAAAAAGAGGTGCCCCCAAGAGCCCCCCACCTCCCATCAACATGGCTACCTGACTAGGGAATTATGCCCAGGTTGCAATTGCCCCCCCTGGCCCTCAACAAGCCAAGACAATGAACCTGGTGAACCTCGCCAGGGTGTTCCCAACTCTGCCCCCCCAGAAGCTTGTCCAGCTTGAAAAGCAGGTGACTGGGAACAAACCCACCAAGGCTGCCTCCAAGCAGCCTGCTATGACTATATCTGGCCCTACTAGGTGCCAGGTTATTATCATGGTGGATGTCGCTACCCTTACAGTGATGCCCAATGACTTGCTGGCCACCATTAACATGGCCCTCATCGCTGTGAAGTCTTGTTAGTAGTGGGTAAATTGGTTGATTTGGACATTTTTGCCCTTCTCATTCATTATGTCATTCATGACATTGTTTGCTCCACTGATGTCATTTCTGATGTCATTGCTCTACTTCTACTATATCATTTGTGTGTTCTGGATGGTGATAGTAAACAATGAATGTAGTAAATAGTTATGCACTTGACAAGTTAACATCTTGTCAAGTTACACCTCGAATACTATGGTATATTTTCTACAGCAGCTCTAAGCCAATCTCTAGTGCCACTCTGCTGGACCTCTTATCCTCCATTTATTCTAACAAGTCTAAGCTTTGCAGTGAATCTATCAGACCTGGCTTCAGTAGATTCATTGTGGCCACTAATGTTGTCACCATGGAGGATGACCTCAAAGTCATCTGCTGCTGCCTCCCTTTGGTCTTTGGCCCCACCTCTCGAGGGGACATAGACCTTCCCCACTCCAAGTCTTATCTCAAGATTATTGGAGTCCCCTTCCTTCATCAGGGGCATGATAATACCAAGCCTGATGACATCATTGCTGCTATAAGGCAATCCCCATATGCAGACCTGTTTACTATAGCCAACAATGTCAGAGTTCAGCGAAACTCTCCAGCATCAGACAGGTGCACTACCTAGTTTGAAATCTGGGGCTCCCAAAGGAGTATCAAAGCGAGGTCCTTGATTAACAGGACCATACAGATCTTTGGTCAATCCTGCCGCATTCTGGTAGCTAAGGCCAACCCCAGAGTTCCCCTCTGCCAGCACTGCTGGAGATGGGGACATCCTACCATGGCATACCAGTGTGAAGGCCATGCCTACCCTCTTTGCTTAGGTCTTCACAAGCATGAGAATCATTGTCTCCTGTGTGGGTTGTGCAAGGGCAACTCAAAGGCAAACCCCCCGATCCCCCCAACCCAGCCAGATCATTCCTGTCCTCATGGGGAATCCTTTGCCTGCCCCAACTACAAGGGCAAGCATGCTGCTGACTCCTGCAAGTGCCCATTCTAGTCCCACCAATTCAATGGTGATTGGATCAGAAAGAAGTATTCTGAAGTACATGACCGAATGTTTCGTTGCTCCACTCATCCCGACACCCAGTGTCCCTTTCAGTCTTAATGAAAGTGATCTCAGACATCCATATTTTTTCACGGAATGTTAACTATAGTTACATTCTTGTGGACTCACTTCTTGAATCGTGCAAAAATGAATTCAATATTATCTTTCTCCAAGAACCCCTGTGGAGAAGTATCCATAAAGTGCCCTCTACTGTTAGGAAAGAGGGTGATGACATTGTTGGTGCCCCCAAGCATCCTGAGTGGACTTGCTTCATCAGGCAAACAGAACTGGGTTCCAGGCCATGTGTTATGGGCTATGTCCATAACAGGCTGTCTAAACTTAGGCCATCACTTTGTACAGATCTAGTGGACCATAATGATCTCATGATGATCTCCCTCTTCCAGAGGGAAGCAATATGTCACCTCCTCAATGTCTACTCTGATGATGAGAAAACAGCAGTCCATTGGCTGTCAGAGATGGCGGATCAGCTACCACCCCTGAATTACATGGGGGGAGATTTCAATCTCTGCTTAAGTGTCTGGGAAGAGTCATACCCCTCCCATCACTACTGGTCCTAGATGCTGCTGGATACAGCATCTGATCTCGGCCTAAATCTGGCTCAACCCCAAGTCCCTAGCCCTACTTGTTTTCCATTCACAGCATCAGATTGCCCCTCAGTGATCGACCTGATGTTTGTTTCAATACAGAATGCTCTCACCCTGTGCTGCAGCATTGAGCCCACACAGAGGGGGTCATCTGACCATACTCTCCTCCTTATTCAACTTCCCATCAAATGTGTAACCCTGGGGGGAACTAGGTGGGCACTGCCTAGGGAATCAGAGGAGGAACTTGAGTTCCTCACCATGTGCTCAGAAGGCCTGACTGCATTGTCAGACAGGAGGTCTCAGAACTCCGACTAGATTGAGGAGATGGCATCTGCCATGGCTGAGGTCTTCTCTAGGGCATGGGACTTCTGTGCCAAAGAGGTCAATATTGTGTCATGCTCCAAACCCTGGTGGAATGGGGAGTGTCAAGCTTTACTCAATCATCACAGGACCTCTGGGTCCTGGGAAGATTGGGCTGAATTCAGGTGGGCCACCAAAACCACCAAACAGGTGTTCTTTGACATCAGCAAAACTGAAAAAACTTATAGTGCTTTTTCTGACTTTTGATTGTCTTACTGGACTTGGGACTTATATTTGACTTACATTTAGTAAACCAAAAAGGCATATAAGATATTTAAGCTCTAAAAGGCAATAAGAAAAATAAAAGTGTTCCTCAAGTTGGTAAGTAAGCTTTTTTTAAGAACATATTGAAGTGCCTGGGTAAGGCCTATCATAAGGGGCAGGAAAGGTCAGCTCTAAGTCACTTGTAAGGCACTAAAAGCGGGTTTTAAGTCATTTATAAGGAATTTCAATACTGGAAATCTGTGTAAGTAAATATAAATGAGACCAGTGTCACACAACAAGGGCGGGGAATATTAAGTCTCTGAATGAAATTAGTCATTAATAGAAGGCTTCGGAAGTAACAGTAGACTCAGGTAGACTAATAATAGAGTCAAAAGGTAACAGAGAAGAGCTGGTGATCAAGAGCTCAGGAGATCAAGCTGCGCATCAGCACGTTTAATCCCTGAAAACCCACTACAAGGGAAAGACACTATGTCAGGTTCTAACATGGGTTCTGTGGATGTCCTCTCAATCTTCCTTGTTGATGCAAAGCTGTATACTTTCTTCCTGCATTCTTCTTCAAGAACAAAGTGGGGATCATTAGGGTCATTTGGGTCTCTAGGTACAGATGGTTGGATCTGGCGTGGTTGGAGATAGACAGTGGGGACAGGTGGAAGTGTGCTCTCAAACGCGAAGTCCTTGACTCTGATACCCAACCCTGAAAGTTTCATGACTGATGGCTGTTCAGATTGACCTCGTTTACAGTGTGTTCATATAGCATCTTTTCAGGTCTTGAGCTCTGCACCAGAGTCATTATAACCAGTGGAACTGGCCCTCGTGAGCCCATCTTCCAGTGATTTCAGGGATTGTCCTACTGCTGCCAACTTCTGGGGAAAAGCGTGTGTCAAAGTGCACATTCAGGACAGGCATTTGATTTGAACTCACAGGCATATGCTCAGATGGCACAAACTCCAGGGCTTCAAAAGGGCACTGTACTTTGTGGACTTCAGGAAGAGACTGCAGCTCACATTCAGTGAGCATTTGGAGTAAAGCCATGCCAAAAATGTCTGAGTTGTGATTCCAGAGATGAGTGAGAAGTGCAGACACAACAATGGCGGGTAAACAACACTCAGCATTCAGCAAACGAACCATGAATGAACACTGTGTCATGTGGTTCACAGTCCTTTCCCACAATACCAAATCACTCCTGTGAGAGCATGAAAGGACGATAGCAGTCACACTGGATTCTGGAGGGTTTCCAGACAGGTGACAGCATAAAGTAATGTGAGCGACACTATATAAACTACGTGAGAAGGGATCTCTCACCTAGTGACCTAAGTACTCAATTAGCAGAAAGTCGTGTGTACTCCCAGGAGCAGTGGTGCAGGGCATCATAGAGGCTTTGCTCGATGCACTGCTACAATCGAGATCCAGGGGGGCTGGAAACGGGAGGAGGCTGTAAATCCTGCATGGATAGCAGTCATATCGGATGTTTGAAGGCTTTCAGTGGTTCAATATGTTGAGTGTGCATCCATTTCTATCTCAGGCTTGGCCGTGCACTTTGACAGAGGACAGTCTTGCAGCCGGGCCAGTGGTTGTGAAGCTCACAAGTCCCTGAGGGAAGGGCCAAGTTGAGAACCATGTTGCTGTAGCCACGTTCAGTCTTGGTGTAGCAGAGTCCCTGGTGATCTCCTGAGGGCGGCGTGCAAAGTCTACAGTGTGTTCCCACATGAGATAGAGAGGGGGAAAGGAGAAATAAATAGAGAATAAGAAAAAAAGAAGAGAAAAGCACGCATCAAGCACCCAATCAGCATTGGATTTCACAGGTGGAAAAAAAAGTTTCAAGTGACGCATATAGGGTACAATGGTTGAACAGATTTGAGAGAGAAAACGAGATTAGGAACACAGAGAGAACATGTCACATACATCACATAAACAGCTATTCGGATACAAGGGACAGTGGTTTAAGAAGTTCACTTTCCATGAGCCAGGCATATTGGATGTCTAAATTGAGACGGCAGGAATCATTCGCTGTTTACGATGGTGCCAGGGAGGAAACAAGGGTCTCTGGGGTTTTCGGACACTGCAGGTGGCTGGACAATCCGGCTGCTCTTTGTGAAACCCAGGGGGGAGATCTGTGTGTCTTGTGTGGTGTCACTGGCATCTGAGTATGGCCAGAGTTCTATTGCAGTAGAAGAAGTTGAGTTGGAGTACGCGGGCCATTGGTTCATCGGTGAGTGTGTTCCTCGGGTGGTGCAATCACTGGACAGTGACTCTGTTGATGAGGGAGAGTAGCTAAGGCTAGGATTATCCAGACTCGGACTCTGACTAAGCACATCAGTATACGTTGTGAATGGGGGTGTGCTTGCATGCAAAGGTAATTGCTCCTAGGCAGGGATCAGCAACAGTCTATAAGCGAACTTCCTGCTGAATTACCTGTGAGATCCTGTGCAGAGCCATTTCCGCATGACCAGTAGGGGATGTCCATGAGAACATTTCGGCAGGCAGAGTCATTGGACACCGATATAGAAGTCATTGGTTATTTGGAGCCATCGGCTGCATTCGAGGCTCTTGACGGACAAGAAAAGGCGAGTGAGTCGACGGTAGGTTGAGGATATTACCATCACTCTGCGATCGAGTCACTGGACAACCTGTGGGTATGTTTGCTGGTGTCACCGGACTTGGTTGGGATGGTTGTGCAACAGGGACCTTACCAACCCAAAGCTGCAACTCCAGAGCTTCTTCAAGGGGGCATTCACAATGTCCATCTCCTGTGCCAGAAGACTGGATAGTTTGGCCCACGCTCTATTGGGGTAGCGTTTGTCTTGAGTGAATTTCAAGGCCAGGATGAGAGAGGCGAGGAAAGTCCATTGAGGGCAAAGGAGAGGTGAGGAGAGACTGCCGACTGAGGCAGTCGAAGCTACTATTGGTGTTTCTTGCACTGTTGTTGGAGGTTCAATGCATGGGGGTGAGGTGGTAGCAATGTCTGCAATACAAACTGCCAATACAAGTTCGTCTACAAGAATGGCGAAGAACCTCGTGCACAAAGCCCTTGACTGGGGTGAGACTAGCCGTTAGGTCATTTCTGCAGGATGACATGATGGTGAGGATGATGAGGGTGAGGATGATGACGGGGAAGACGAGGATGATGACGAAGGTGAAGAAGAAATCAAGGCTGGGGAGAATGAGGGAGAGGAGGAAGACGTCTACGCCGATGTTGATGTGACAGTTTATGAGGAAGAGAACAGAGACGAGTTGGTGGTGGTGTAAGAAGACTATGGTGACCACATTGATGTGACGGCCTTTGAGATATCAGGCCCATACAGTGGCTACCAGTTCACAATGCAGGAAGCGGCTTTTGAGACATCAGATCCATACAGTGGTGACCAGTTTACAGCACAACAATGGGAGCCAATGCAGCCATGTGGTAACAAGATATGAAAGTAGATATGAAAGTACAATGTTTACTCTGAGCCTCTGGATATGTGCCAATGATGACACCGGCATGGGCAAACATCTGGAAGACAGCAGGTATGTCACGCAGATGCCAGATCTCAGTGAGAGTTTTGACAACTTAATCTAAGAGTGCCGACTAATCAGTTTGCTGTCTTGGGGAAATTGATGATAGGGACTGACCAATGTTGGACTTGTATTCAAGCATGGGGTGCTTGCCAGGACGGACTCAAGCTTGATGGCAACCTCTTTCCCAGAGATGGTGTTGATACCAACATAGATATCACCTACTAAGTGACGGACAAGATCATGAAATGCCAAATGAAGCGAAAGAGGAAAGACACACCAAAGGAGCGGCAGGACAGTCTTGAAGCTGGACTTGCATTCGCAAAAGTTGAGCAAGTCCTCAACTCGGGAAGGGCGCAAGTCAAGAACCATGGCATTGTAGTCACATTCAGTGCCATACCAACAAACAAAAATGTCTGTGATACAGGCCGCGGATAGCAGTCACACCAGATGTTAGAGGAGTTTTAGGACATACAAAACAGTGGGTGACAGAGTACAAAATATGTGAGAAGGGATCTGGATACATGGAATGCGCATAAGTTAGTATCACCATAGTGAAGGAAGAGCAAAGGCAAACATCTGCCCCTTGAGTGGATGCACAGATGGAACTTCTCCGAGTCGAAACCAAGGCGGCAGATCCAAACCCTTGATTTGGGGATTTGAGGTCTCTCCGTGAACAGGTGTACCTGGAGATCCCAATGAAGCAGGCGACGAGGAGTTGGAATAACTCACTGGAGGAGTATCAGGCATTTCAGAAGGACCCCATGGTGATGGCAATGACAACAATGATGGCGGTTGGGATTATGGGGCTTGGATTTTTGAGGGGGTGGGGTTTTGCTGTGTAGAGAGCCCGGGAACAGGGGATGTTGTAGAGGAAGGCTCCAGCATCAGAGTGTTAGAAGTGGAGGTGGCAGCCCTGGCTGCTCTCCTCAAGACCATCACGTTAGGGTAGTTCAGATAGTGATCACTATCTGTGCTGAAATCTCATCGTAATGCTGCCTCGAAGTTTATTAGGGTATTGTTGTCGATATTGATTTCCCAGTCGAGATAGCCGCACATTTCCCACTCCATTTGGTTGACCTCCCGTAAACTGAACATTCCCTGAGCCACGATTGCCCAAGATTTGTTCAAATACGTATCGTCACAGATGACCTTAGAGGTTATCATGAAAGCGGAGATGAAGAGTCGATGTCCCGATGATCCCCACGCAGTGGGAAACCTTGCCTCAAGGCACTGGAGCAGGACCAATGCGGCAAAGGTAACCACAATGTGCAGCTTTGTCCGATGAAGGGCGTATGCAATGAAGTAGTGGAGTTTACCATGGATAGCAGTCACACCAGATGTCAGAGGGTTTTCAGGGCATGCGAAGAGATGGGTAATAAAGCAAGTGCTGATCCTTGCTACTTTCTTGTGACCGTAAAAGGATCCCTAGTTTGTGGATTATGGGGGGTCTGAGGAAGGTTAGAGGGAAATTTACCATGAACACCAGCAAACATACGACTGTAGTAGGCAAATTATTGTGTGATCTTGCCCGTGGAGCTCCAGTCGGTGCAGGTACAGATATTGACGAGGCTCATCATCTCGACATCTCTAGGTGGGAGGAGGGAGCATTGGAGGACATGGGTTTGACACACAAAAAGAAAAGGTTAGTATAGAGATAGGTATGAACACTTACAGGTGATAGCTAGAATGTGGACAATGAGCGGTGGTGGTGCAGGGAAAGGTTGGCGGATTGGCGTGACAGTGACAAGATCTTGCATTGATTTGTCCCAAACCTGGAATGTGAATCCAGGATATGGTGGGTGTAAGTCAGGTAATACAAATACCTAGTAGATACATCCTAGTAGTAAGAGAAAGCGAAAGGCTATCTAAGGTAAAGAATGATCTAAGTGGCCATTTCAAAAGCATGGTAATCAACAAATTTATTAACATAAAATTTACGGTAGTGGTCAAGAGTTTCTGTGAATGAAAAAGTGTGTGGGATTGGCTCCTCATCATAGACAGGGATTAGGTGTGCAGCACGCACTATTTCATCAAGAGGAATAATACTCATCTTTGGCTTTGAGGAATCGTGAAAGAGAGGTCGGACAGTCCACATCCCCATATCTTCGTCAATGCGCATTCCAACATACCCAAAGTGGTGCACGAGAGCACAGGTGTGGACTTCCAAACCCCTGTGAAGGGTTATAGAAAAGAATAGTTTCACCCGTGCAATCTTCAAGCCATCTGAGATAGACATGGCATTCACTGCATTCCAGATGAACACAATGTCATACCAGGCACTTCCCCCCATCCATGAGTCAACAGCACGAATACGCTCTCGATGCATCCCTGCAGTCCCTGAATGATCACTTGGTGCGTGGAAAGTGGCCACAGTGGATGGGTAGAGATTCAGCTGGAGGCGAGGGAGCCTCTCCAGATCTCCACCTGAGGCCGAATCCCAAAACTCTGAATGGTCAGCCAGGTAATGGGAAAGGAGTTGGGGAAACTGAGGGAGTTGAAGGCGATTGGCAACGTCAATAGGCTCAAGGTTTTGTGCTGACAATGGCAATCAGATAATTCATTTGTGAGGGTGAAGTCTGTCATACCGATGATACTACTAGGCTGCGCGAGCTTGATGTATGGCTCAGACTCAGGTTCATCTACAGCTTCCTCGTCATCACCATCTTGTTGATCTGATTCGGGTGGCACATCAAAACCAGAAACTGGGATTGAGACTGTACTTGTGTGTGAGCTGGTGTTGCACATTAAAAACAAGTCCACTCACACCGTGAAGTATTATCCATCATCGGACGAAGCATACAGCATCGTGTGAATTCAATCCGAGCAGCTCAAAGTTTGTCAAGGCGAGTATTTGTTGTAAGTATTTGCTTAAGTGCATTGAAGCAGTTGGATCGCCTCCAGGGTTTCTTGACAGCATCGATGTGTTTTGATTCTGTCAACGAAGAACATATGCCATTGAGAGAACCAAAGAGGCGAATAGCTCGGGCATGGTGCACTAAAGAATGTTGATGCGGTGGACATGAATCTGGTTTACGAACACCGGTTTCAACATATATCTCATGATGCTGATGGAAACATGAAAGCGCATCTTCGAGGGCCTGTAAAGAAAGGTCATCTTGGGCATCTCTCCGGACAATGTAACAAAACTCGAGTAATGCACGGATCACACGTAGCATTTTGCGTGGTACTTGACCCCTTAGAGCAGGTAAGTAAACCTTTGTGGGAGTCCTGAGTTACAAATGGGGGATAAAAATTTGAAATCCTACCTTCATGAGCGCTCTTGAATCATCACCGGTCCACTGCTTGAAGTCATGACCTTGAGAAAATCGTTGTAAACCTGAGAATGGAGGAACAATGGCAATACTATAAATAAGTGAGTATAATTGAGAGCTATTTCTAAGTTGACGGCTCACCACTTATCAATGAAGTCCTTGACAACTTTGCCTTGTCGACTTCCATGAGTGATGGTGAAGTATTGATCAGTCCAGGTAACAATGTGGTCCTTGAAAGTTCCTTTGATTACTTGGTGGAGTATATCAGGGGATATCAGCTCATGTATGTCAGCACGGGGGAAATCCTCCATGAACAGCTGTAACCCAGGATTATGACATGATACAGTTCTCTAACATGGGCGGAAATGATACTTACCACAACATCACCAACCATACCATATTCATCCCATGCATCAACCAATTCAAAATCAGATACTACTTGAGTGGTGTGTTTCACCGTTCGTGGGGTAATTGTTTGTAAATTTCCATCAAGATTCTTTGTGGGTGCCAAGCATCTGCCAGCAATGAACACCCAGTGTAAGAGAACATTGAAGTCAGGGTTACTTAAGCACTCACTTCAGGCACCACTGTTGAACAACACTGGAAAGAAAACACTGTTCGGGGTAATCAGCAATGTAAGGCCCAAGGCCAAACACCACTCGACAAAAATTGCTGTCTGGACACTGGACTTGTATTGGTGTGGTCATGGCTGCACGGGTCAAGTGAAGAATTCGAGACATTGATTCATGAAACAGTTGGCAGCGGAATTTACGATACTCGTTTGTTTTGCAATGCTCTTTTTCAGCTGGATTATGAGTGAGTAAAGGTGGTATTTCATCATAATTGGTTCAAACATTACCTACCTTTCGGGATAGCTAAGAATGCTATAACTGTGATCCCATCTCGGTGAGTGCAGCAAGTGGTATTATGAATGTTACCGATCGAGAGATAGACCAGCCAATATTCATTGTTGCCCGTTGCTACTGATACCGTGGTCTTGTCACTCCCAAGGATAATCGGAACAAAGAATGCGCCCTCGTTTTCAGGATTACGACTTATCAAATCCTGTGAAAGTAGTGATCAGTACTTTTCCATCTAATGAGCAATCCACATACCGCCTGCTTCCAAGCCCAATTTCCTGACATGAAGTCTCGGAATTGGTGCACACCATTGATGTACTCATGGTAGGGTACATAGTCGAACTCCTTGTCAAAGTCAGGATTTGCTATCATTCTTTTCAGAACAAGCAATGGATCCCGGTACCATACCACCTGATCATCAGTCATCCACGAAGGTCCTGACCCTTCAAACGGATTTTCTCCCATATAGCTGACGGTAAATGTCTTCCAAGGCACATCACCATAAGGGATAGCATCGATTTGGCAATATAGTGCTCTGTGATTCGGGAATGGTGCACGTTCACCATGGGCAGCAAGCGAGGCATCCCATATTTGGAGTAATGCATCAATGTCACCTCCAGACATCTCAGCACGGTGGTACAGAAAATCAGCAGTCTCGAATTGAACTTGATTTTCGAAGGGAAACCAGTCACTGGCCGGATTGTCAGTGGCTGGAATCATATCATCATTTTTTTCACATATAACGCCTAGGTATTATACAAATGAGGTGACAATAAACCAGCAGTTATTGAAACAGGAGCACTGACCTGTCAATTTGCTGTGGTATACTCGGCGAACTGGACCATCTGTGTCATCATCACTATCCGAGGCTGGTAAATCTGGTGAGATTGATCTTGCTGGTGAGTGAAGCCCATCTGTGGGTATTTTATTTAATCAATATTTGTTACATATAACACGAGCTAAGAACTCACTGGGACGAACATCAGGTCCTCCACCAGCTGACCCAGTTCCATCAGAGGAAGAGACAGACGCAATCAGACCATCAGACTCGTAGCTGGCAGAGCTTGTAGATGAAAGGCCCATATCACTGCAATCATACCAAAATATGGGAACATGATCCCAAGAGAAATCTTGTTCAACGATGCTTGTATCCTCAAAGTCTGCGGATGCAATTGACAGGCTATCAGTTGAACGAGGGGGAGAGGTTGTTGGCATAGGAGAGTACAATGGGGAGTTGCAGCTGCCAAGGCTGGCACTGGCAGCATCTGCAGCAGCTGGATTAACTTGAAGTTGTGGTGGCTCGTCGGTGCCTGAATTGTTTGCACCATCAGTAACCTAATATGAAAGAAGATAACCCAGTGTGAGTACAGCAAGTTTGCACTCTGGTGAACAATGTACAAGTTGGAGTAGAGCTGCCTTCTCAATAGCAGACATGTCCTTGTGGCCATACTCAAGGTGCTGCCTGAAATCCAGTCATACCTCGACACCATTGCTTGCATTGGGGAGCGGGACATTTAGTATCAAAGTTAGACCTGCGTGAATTCATGTGTGTTGGGTTGGCGAGGCTTTGAGGTGAGGCAGGGCATACTTTATAGATCAAAGATGTGGTGGATAACTTACTAAAATCGCTAAGTCTGAAGTGCACGTGACCAGTCCTGTCCGGTCATTCAGACATGTAATTCAGTGGTAGCACCACATTGTACCACATCCCCAAATCATCCTTTACGAAGTTCCAGCTTAGTGCTACTGCCACCCCACTTCTTGCGAACAACCTAAATACGTGAGTGTCTGCTCAAGAAACCCATTCCTGACACATGCTGAACTTAAAAGTTAGAAGGACATGCGAACGGGACTTCGATCAGCAACCACTGGGATAAAAGCCCAGCCTGGGTTGGTTGACCTTATTACTGAAGATGGAAAGGTGAAGAAGGCGAAGAAGACCCCAAAAAAGAAAGTTCAAACAACAGCGGAGCTTCAGGAAAAGTTGAAGCGTGTCGCATGTGTTGAGAACAAAGGCGCTGCTGACTATGCCAATAATGACACGCCAGGAGAACCCTCCAAGTCAAAAAAGGCTAAGTCATCAAAGCGTGTTGTGGCCCGTGCCCAGAAGGTGGTGAAACAGCCTGTGGCACATGTACCTGAGTCCGAGGGTTCAGAAGTTGAAGCACTGACTGACATCGAGGGCACAGTCCGAAAGAAGGGAAAGGGACATGATATTAACCTTCATAATGCCATACAGGAACTATGAGAGACAAATCTGAACTTGGAAGGTGCAGGGAAAGGTTCTGATGCTGATGAAGAGAAAATGGAGACACAAGATGATGTGGGTGATGAAGTCGAGGATGATGGAGTCGAGGACGACGAAGTCGAGGATGATGAAGTCAAGGATGACGAAGTCGAGGATGATGAAGTCAAGGACGATGAAGTCAAGGATGATGAAGTCAAGGATGATGAAACCAAGGGTGACGAGACCAACAATGAAAACAACAGCAGCAGCGGAGATTGCGTTGAAGAGAGCAACACCAATGAAAACATTATGGACAACAGACAGAAGGGCACAGTGTCCACGATGGACATGGACATTGACGAGGATATTGGAGGTAAAGTGGCTGCCTTCATTGTCACAGTGGAATTCTAACTGTTATTCAAGCAGAAGTCCCTGTGTCAAAGTCAAAACAGCATTATTCTACAATTCAAGAATCTGTGAGTCACGGGTCTGAGCATGTTAAAATTGAACTTACCACAACTTCAACCTCTTAGGACTCAGATGCCGACTCTGTAGCCAAAGTTCCACCTCCTAAGAAGAAAGCTCGCAAGCCCACATCGGAAATGCCACCCGTCAAGACAGCCCCACAGAAACCTGTGAAGAAAGCCATCCCTTCAATGACAGAAGTAGCGGAGGATGAGATGGTCATGGAGATAGTTAGTTTTTGATCATCAAAGAGAGGACATACTGACTTACCAGCTCTCTAGTCTGAATCAGACTCTGACGACGAAGAGGAGGTCCCTGTAGTCCACAAGTCAAGAAAGCAAGAGGACGCAAAGGACAGGGGGAAAGGACGGGCAGGTACGAAGGATGCAAACAGAGACAAGGTGAGAGCCGCTGCTTCCTTTGTTCGTTTGTTGATCTGACACGTGGCGGACACGAGGTGGCACCTAAAATAGTCAAAGCTACCCACAGAGGTGACAAGATTGCGTACGTACTCATTCCCTGCTCTACTTCATTCACACTATGCTTTGCTTGTTCTGATATCAGATTGCTGACTGTCTTTCAGGTCCAAGACTAAGGAAAAGGCTAAGCCAGTTGCTATGGCTCCTACTCGCAAATCCTCTGACCTTGCTCAGCCTCGAACTCCCGCTCCCCTCGCTGCAATCACTGAAGCTGACAAAGACTATGAAGATGAAGACAGTGGGATTTCAGACAATGATGAAAGGGATGGCGCTGAGCAAAGGTATGCAGCAGGTAGCCCAGTAAAGGGAAAGCAGCGCCTTACCAGCGAAGTTAGTGATTTATGGATTGCTGTATTCCTACTCAGCTTGTGTTCCAGGCTTTGGTCAAAGTTGAAGATGACGACGAGAAAGGCCAGCGTGAGCACATCAAGACTGGCCAACTTCCCTCGGTGATTCGAGATGTATTCACCAAGAAGATCCTCCCGACCCTCCTCTGTTGGATGGCTGCTCAGGCAAACCCATGGAAGCCTGAAGCCCAAACCCTCATCGAAGCCATTGAAACAATTGGCCGAATCTACGCAGGCGACGATTATAAACTCATGCAGGAAAAGAAGAGTGCAGAATTCCAGCTTGTAAGTACTCATGATATTCCTCATGCTGGCCTTACTCTGATATGATTTATTATCATGATAGGCAATACAACAATTTAGTGACACCTGGTGGACAAACATTCAGCATAGTGCCGTTTGGCCACTCATTGAATTTTTTGACATGAACACAGCCTTTGGTGACTCAGATAGCAAACGGTGGCAGTGGGCTGCTCACCAGCTCAAACAGCAATGATTCATTTACAGCCATGCAAGCGGCAATATTCCTAAGGTAAGTACTTTGTTTTGTTGTTGCTCCACAGTGCTTATACTTTTGCCAAGAAATTTCATGGCCAATTCCAGAATGAACTCATTCTATGAACATTCGCTGCCCACCTCAAGCTAGTTGAAGGGACTGAGTGGGTTGATGGCTTAGTGTCCAACAAGGATGAACACCCTCGTGGTGCCCTTGCATTAGCTGCTGCTGCGGTGAGGTTTCCTTACTCTCAGTTGCACTCCATATTCTGATTATTCCCTTACACAAAGGCTGAATGAGCACTGAGCCTCTGGGCCAATGGCAGTATAACTGTCAAGAATGTCCATGAGGTGCAGCAGAAGAACATCCTGACAATCAGGTATGTCCCTCAGGTTAACAGCAAGGGCATTGAAACAACAGGACATACGTCATTCTCACTACAAACTTGGGGATGTGAGACTCTGCAATATGTCGCCTTGGTCAATCTAATCCCTGTGGATGAAATGGGAGACATTATTGAAGCTGCGATGGAGTATGTTAAGTGAGGACGGAGGACCATGGAGTGTGCTGAGGATGACAATGATCCCCGAGCAAACATCTTGGAGGGCACCTGTAGTGAAAGTGAGCCCGATGATGATACTAATATCATTGCAGGTTGGGGCAAGATAACTGACCTCCGAAGCTTGTCACCATTGCTTGAGCCTTCCCATCCTTCCCATCCTACGTCTCAAACTGTGTCACGCAGTGTTTCAGGTTCTTTGCAGGGATCATCGAAGCATTTGGATTCCACAGGGAAATCGGGATGCCAGGCTTCTGTACCAGCAAAGATGAAGAAGCCTGTATCATCTACGTCCACAGCAACTCAGGAGGGTTTACAGAAGCGAAAGGCCACTGAACGCAAACCATCCCAGAAGTCTTCCAAGGTGTCTCACAATAATTAGTAAGTCCCATATTATCCCAATTTCGTTGCACTTCTAACTCCTTTTTTTGTAACATTTTAGACTCTTTTATGACTTATATCTGAACTTAACATAGTCTTACTA
>JAEUWP010000037.1:0-30870 GCA_018524725.1 Podaxis mareebaensis | reverse complement strand
GTGGAGACTCCTGTTTGTTGTGGAGTGATGCGGACCGGTTACCAGCCCGGCTCTTCTCGCGTTGGCGTTCCCAGTAGCGATTGTCAATGCGCATCGCAGTGGCACGCATGTCAGCATAGGAGGTGGGTTTGCCATTTGGAAGTGAGACAAGGGCATCTTGGATTCGGTCCGGAAGACCACGGTAGTAGTGATGGCAGAGGACGGAGTCAGGCCACTTGAGGAGACCAGTGAGACGGGTGAACTCGACGTTATACTTGGAGATATGCGACCCATTAGCCATGGTGAGGTTTTCGAGTTCCTCGGCAGCTTCGGTGATGGGGTCAATAGCACCGAAATAGAGATTGAGTTCATCAGAGAGGAGTTTCCAGTCGGTGTACCATGGGATCTGATCCCAATCTGGTTCCGAGTCCAGGATGGTCTGGAACCATTGGTGTGCCGACCCGGAAAGATAAGAAATGGTGAAATTAACTTTTGCGGTCTCCGTTTGGAAAAGTTGCGGGTTTGTCCTAAAATAGATGCGACACTGGAAAAGGAAATCCGGAAGCTTGTGTGGCTTAGATCCGTCAAAGGTGTCGGGTTCCTTTGCCTGGATCTTCTCGGGACGCGCGACGGGAGGAGGAGGAACGGATTGGTTGCCTACGCTGGATTCGATACCACGGGCGAGTCTCTCCATGACTCTCATAAAACGCATACCATCGTCCTCGGGAGGTTCCCCAGTGCCACGGGCTTCAGGTTCACTATCGCCATCGTCGTCGCTTGGACCATCACCATCACCAGGGTCGTCGCCTGGAGGACCACCACCACCCTGACCATCATCCCGACCTTCAGCATTGTCGGCCGGATTCAGGTCGTCGGGCAGGTCGTAGTACTCAAGCTCGTCTTGAGTGTCATCGGGGACGCGGGATTCTCTATTGTCTGGTTGGGACTCTGTGACATCCTCGGACTGGCGTTCAGTGAGTTCCCGGTCGTTGGGCTCTTGGTCCATGAGTGGCTCTTTGGTTGTAGCGCTAAGGGTTCGAGAGTTGGAACGGGATGCAGGGAATCGGGGAGTGGAGGAACCAAAAGCGGCAGCAGAGGGGCGGCGACGAGTGCCCGAAGGAAGCGGATGAGTGGGGATAGTGATGTTCTGTGAACGAGCAGTGGCGCGAGTAATAGTTCCGGTAGTCATAGAAAAATGGCAATACCAGAAGTCAGAGTCTGAATATACTGTTACGTTCCGGACGGGTGCCTAGGGCGTCAGGGAGCGGACCTCGGCCTCAGCTTATGTGCTGTGCCCTTCCGGTATCGCGTTGGTCCGATTTGGACAGAGACAGAACCCGGAGGTGGAGGGAACGAGAGACAGAGTGCGGACGAGCAGCGGGAGTGGTCGCAAGATGACCCAGAGGACTGACGAGCAGAACAGAGGAGGAGGAGGATAACGAAGTTGATATTCAGACTGAGGAAACGGATACAGGAAACTACTACGCTTAAATATGCGTCGAGAACTGGAAATGGGGAACAGGAAAATAACCGGAGAACAAAAGCGAGTACAAATGGGTAAAACATTTCGGAGGTAAAGCAGAAACTAGAAGCAGGCAGAAGGTACAGGTATGGAGGCGGAATGGAAAGGAGGCTGTTCGGAATGTAATAAAATGTAGAATGGAAGCAAGGAACAAATGGACTGAGGCAAGGGTAAAGGATCCGAGACAATAAAGGAAAAGCGAATGAACAACACTTGTTGCAGTGGTCGTGAGCGACCGAGTGCACGCACCCGCCTGTTCGGATAACAGGGCGGACGGAAATCCATCAACGGAACGAGCGGATCGGAGTCGTGCGAAATTGGAACATCGGATATCGGATTTTCGGACATCGGATAAGCATGGGAAAGTAAGCGCGGACGCGCGCGAGCAGTTGTGACAGGGGGTACCATTGTAGTTGTGCACTGACGATGGCTCAAATGGCATTCAAAAGCTCTGAGAAGTGCTTCAGCCTGGTTGATCTCTCGAGGAGAACCTGTCCAATGGAGATGTAGACTTTGGGCTTGCTTGGCCTGCTGAAAGCATTCTTCGAACTGTGCGAAGAGAGTCAGATGTTCAACGAAAGTAGGGAGGGTCTCAAACTGCCAACTATGTTGGAGTTTGTAATGAAGGAGGATATCAGTGTCTTGATAGACACTGAGCAGAGATTCGGGAAGTTCTGCTTCGCCTTCTCATGAATAACAGAGGGTGTAGTAGACTCCTAGTAGCTCTCGTTTTGTGTAGGATTTGCCATCAATAAGGATGATATTCTCTGTACTGCAGGTGTAGTTGTCAAGTTGATTTCGAAAGTCACTCTCAGAGCAGGCTCTCTGGAAAAGGTTTTGGAGTTCTGCGAAGTGAGAGTCAGAGAAGGGTCGGTAGGAAGGAGGAGGGAGTTGAGGGTACGGATTAGATGGTGTATGCCTAGTAATAGGTGGGGGTAGACGAGACGTGTTGGACGACGGTCCAGACAAAAGGTCGGAGGGTGCTCTACTGAAGTTATCTTGCAGGAGACTTTGGTCAACTCATAGCCACAAGGACAGAAGAGAAGGTAAGGAGTGGAAGTATAGCTTTATGATTCTGTTACGTAGAGATGGTTTCTACATGTCATCTCAGTGCAGAGAGATACTGTCCTAAGACAACCCAGCACTATTAAGTTCTTGAAGCAGAACGCCTGTCCGTTCTCTGGAGAGAACTAGAGGCTGGCTGGAAATCTCACAGGGACTGCCTAGGGAGAGATACGACTTGTAAGGTTGCAGGCTACTCCGTAGGTTTAGCTGTTATGCCAGTTATCCTGTCGAGGCAGGTAGAGCTCTCACATGGCAAGAAGATAAAGTGGAAGACAGTCCTCACTATTCTTGTGCTATGTACAAATAATCATAAAGCTAAGTTCTACTTACTTTACAAGCTATCTAAATACGAAGGCAATTGCTATTCTACATGTCTTAAAGGAGAATCTTCATAGTTACTTCAGTGCTCTAAGTATAGTTAACTGAGCCTGAGGTAAGATGAGATCTACAGAAGGCAGGCTATTATTACACAACATATCACTGAGCCCAAGTGCTAAACATAGCATGTCTTCAGACAATCCGAGGTGAGGCTGAAGTTACAATGGAGGATGGGTCAGGCTGGGTGCTTGGAGTCGGAAGACGGAAAGATGGTCAATGAGTGAGAGAGCGGGAATGTGAAAGAGGCATGGATGACAGTGGAAACAAGAGGAGTGTAACACCTGGAAGCCAAACCTGAGACATCTAACTACTGTCTCGAGCTACCACCAGCCCTGCAGGAACATCAAATACACCCGACATTCCACATATCATTGCTTCAGCCCTATAGTGCATCAGACAATACACTATTCCCTAGCTGAAATAAACCAGAACCCTACAACTTTGGCATAGACAATGAACATGAATGGTTCATCAATGAAATCATTGGTCATCATTTCACAAATGATGGCAAGGTGGAGTTCCAGGTATGCTGGAGTCTAGGTGATACAACATGGGAGCTGTATCGCCATTGTAAAGACCTAGCAGCTCTAGATCAGTATCTAGAGCTGAAAGGTGCTAACTCAATCTGACAACTACCATGGATCAGTCAATGACTATCTGTGGAAAAATTGATGGTGTCCAAATTTGGACACTCGACCCTGAGGATTGCATTCCCAATGTTTGGGAACACAGAGACAGGACAAATAACTTTAATTCACTCTTGCCTCAACACCACCACCATGGATGCACAACAACCCCAGCATGCTCAACAGCAACAATATGTATCAGCACAGGGTGACTTGAATCACCCTGCACAACATGGAGGCCCTCCAATGGGCCTCGAAGGAGGGAGGGCAATGGACATATCATCTGACCCAACCCCAACACCAGTGAATGATGGGCAACAATTCACTGCCCACCAAGCATTACTAACCAACCTTGTGGGCACACTACCACAAGGTCCAAGCATGATGGATCCATCACATTTGCATGCAATGCCTCTGCCACCCCCACAGTTCATGCAGGGTTTCCCATACCCTGCATTCTACCCCCCTCCACCTCCACACATGTACAGTTTTCCACAACCATATGGGCACTATCCTCCACCACTGGCACTGTACCAACAATACCAGCAAACCACCCCAGTGCCACTCACTCAACAATCACTAGTGCCAATCCAACAGACAGTGCCAGCCCCTCAACCACTACATCTGCCAACTCAAGACCAGCCAGCTACAACAACACAACCAATGATGCTGGCCCCATCAACATCATCCACAACTGATGCACAGAGGAACAATGTCCCTCTGTTCCGATCTTCCTCAGTCACTTTGACTCGAGGAAGAAGCAAGACCAAAAACTCCCTGGCATCCTTGTCCTCTAAGGACAAGGATAAACAGAAACCAACTGAGCCAGCACAGCCCACCCTTTCCTCAAAAGCCTGAGGAAAGCAACAAGCTGTAGATGTAGAGCTCGAGGACAACCAGTATGTCCAAGAGCTGATGAATCAACTCAATGAGGCAGGTCTACCTATAGACCTGATATCTGAATTAAGCACCAGCTCAAGGCATGCTGGCTGCAATGCAATCATTGAGGAGCTTTTAACAAAGCTCCACAGCTTGCAAGATCATTTTGTCATGCTTGAAGGATGAAACAGTTTACTACAGAGGCAGGTCTCAAACCTGCAATGACAACTAAATGAAAAGTCAGACCATGAAGAAGAATGGCCCACAAAACAATGCACAATGTCTCAATCGACAACATCATCTCAATAGGGGGTGCATAGCACCCCACAGACCCCAATGACACCAACACCATGCACCAGTAATGAGGTAAAACCATTACCTCACCAACATCATCAACCTTCACCTCCACTGACCACCTCATCTTCACATCAGCCACCACCACCACTGGCTGATGTCACCTTACCATATATTGAAGAGGTGCTGTCTGGGGACATCAATGTCCCCATGACAGAACCTCCTCAAACAACCCCATCAAGGTCAGTAAAACAGACCTTGAGTGGCATTGTCCCATTGGAGTCCCTATTTGAAGGACTCTCCTTTGGCCAACTGATCCTGGTATGCCCACCAGGAACTCTCCTCCCAGAGCCTGAAATCCAACTACATCACGAGTTTGTCCGGTACAGCCCAGATGACCCAGACAAATGATTATCAGGCATGGAATACTTGAGTGATGATGACAATTCCACAAAGAATTGTCATAAGAAAAACAAGAGCAAATCAAAGGTGTCATCATCAAATAATGACAACTGCACTGATGTATCAGACTGCATTGGCCATGGAGGTAGAGTCCCCAACTTCTGAGGACTCTGGGGAACCAAACCCAGCATTCGAGAACATGACAACTTCATGCATGGAATGTTGTTGCACAATGTCTACTACTGCCAGTGAATAAACACTGTGTTCACTGGTACAAATGCCCAAATTGCCACAAACAGTGAACTCCAAGGTAGGGAGTTTATCCACAGCAACAAAAAGGGCACTGTCCACCATATCACAGGCTGGGGTCTACCTACAACCCCAAGACAAGTAATTTGGTTATGGCAGTTCATGAACAACTGCCACATCAACATCCACAGCAGGTTTGAGGCATATTTCTTGCTTCGAGAACTGTATCACATCACCTCCTTGACTCTTCCAGAGCATCATGATGATGCTATGGAATTCATACTGAACCTTGAGGGTTACAACCCCAAGTTTTTAGCACCTGGGATGCAGGAGGAATACATCACCAGGTTGGAACCTATTGCGTGTGCCATACAAGGCCATGGTGCATGCAATATCCTCAAGTGAAACAAGGGCAAAGGATTACTGATGCCCTCTGGACTGCAACTGTTTGATATTGACCTTTTAGGTCAATATCTTCTAATACATGGAAACCCCGACATACACAATGCCTTTAATGGCATCACATTCAAACAGCAGAAGCTTGTGCACCACCATTGCATATTCAGATATGGCCTGGGCCATGCTTTAAGCCCTGACAATAAAAGCACAGCCCAAAGGTTCATGTGACTATTCACAGTACTGGTAGCAACCCCACACCTCTACTGCAAACTCATTGCATTGTACAACAGTCGTGTTCCTCCAGAACATGCCTTTGCTCCTCAGAATGGGCCCATATATTCTATATGGCCCCTAGAAATGACTTCATACATGTCCCACAACCTGAGCCTCAATGATGTGGCTCATGTTCTCATTCACAACAGTATACCCATTTCATGGGTAGACCACTCTTACCTTTTTGGGTTGTGGTGGTTAAACCACACCTATCATGGTGACCAATTACACCACAACTTATACAACGAACATGACAACCACTGGGTTGAGTACCTTGACTGATACCATGAGCCCCTGGCAATTCCTGAGTGGGATGGTTGGAGACATCCCACTCTTGATGACATTAACCAATTCTTGTACTTTGAGTACAAGAATGCATGACAAGCCAAAGGGGAGCACTTTGTTCCTTGAGGGTGGTTACCAGCAGGAGCATTGCCCTTCTTCCAGCTCCTCCAGAATTGTGATTACCCTCAATGCCTGCTGGAGCCACCCCCCTCCCAATTGTGGCTGGCCCACCCCCTCATGCTGACCCTCACTGGGTCAACACCTACAACCACCAAGGGAGCAGTGCTTGACATGGACACCCAAATGACAGAGGCCAATGCCTCTGTAACTGCTCCCACTGCCACTGACCATCTGTCATCAGACACAACCATGACCGAGGCCAATGCCTCTGCCTTTGCATCCGATCTGCCTCCCATTGCCTTCTTGGCTGAGGCCAACACCTCCACCCCCTCATCCCAAGATGTTGTTGGTGAGTCTTCATCAATTGCCTCTTCCTGCTCATGCTCATGCTCATCACCTTCATGAACAAGTCAACCCCAGCTTACACCTTCATCAAGGTGAACCATCACCTTGTACTAATCTACCCTGCTGGCTGGGCACTATATGTGCCCCATCTATTGCTCACTACCACAAGTAGCCATGCCACTTGTGTTTCAATTTACTTGACTGTATTCTATGGTCTCAATGGGGGGTGTGTAAGGGCTAGGCCCTTACAGTCATATTAATTCTTGTTCCATTGTTATCTTGAGTCACTCTCTAATAATTAATTATTTAAAGTCCTGTTTGTCTTCAACCTTGATGGATTACTCAATCCATCAAAATACATTCCTTATAAATCTCGTCATCAGCTGTCATTAGGACAGCTGACCTTATACCATACCAATAAGTACACCCAATATATCAGGCTTGCAGTACTTTGGTGTGAATGTAAGGTCATATGCTCTAAGTAAACCCAATGGGTTTACACTGAATGATACATATAACTCCAGAGTGACTCAATCCCAAGACTCATGCCAACTGTAGTCTCCAACATGATATTTGTGGAAAGCTTCTATACCTTATAGAAATTGACTGGAATAATGATGAGTATGCAGCACAACCTTACTCATATAATTATTCTGCCTAATATCCCTTAAGGGCCTGAGGAGCTGTCTGAAATGGGACATTTGATTTTAACACCAGTGAAAGTTACTTCTTGTGTTGTCTGTACCCTAGTGATACTAGGGATTCTAGCAACATGGAGCAGAGCTTTCTTCACAGTCACTAGCTACTTCTTGTAAGTACCTTGAATATTTGCCACTATATCACTGACTTCAAATGCATGTGAAGACATTTCATGCAATTTTTATTTCACCATCAGTCAAAGAAGATTACTTCAATGAGTGGGAAGATGGTCTGCTCCCTAAGAAGCAGAAGATCTCACAGCACAGGTCTCAGACTGGCACCAGATCAAGCATCTCTAATCTCTTCCACCTGAATGGGAAGGTCACTGGCCATGCAATTGCCTATGCTGCTGTTATAGTGAGTAATATTTGCAACTCAAATGCTTTCTCAGACTTACCTCTTCTTAAGTTCACCTTCAACTTGACTGATGCCATAATATGGGCAGAAACCTACAATAGTTTTAGTTTTCATGGATTTTATAACTTTATTGTGGACTACTTTGAAGATATCAAAGATGCTACATCACAGGCTCATGTGAGCTCACTTCTCACATGGTGGAATCAGTAGGCCCTTCTCCTTCATTGAAACAGGAAATCTGCTTGCAAGTGACTCAACACTCCTCAGCAAAATTTTTCCTAACCATGTCACCTCTGTACCAAATTCTCATGTTTCATACAAGAAGCTTGCTGCCCAATGCACTCACTATGCAATGAACTGACTCAGATTGGTGTTCTGGAACACTGTACTAGTAGATAGAATGTTTTTGCACATCTGCAAATGTACTGTATCATATCTTGAATAGGCAATTATGTGATCATTCTTGTTCATCCTAGTGCCTGCTGGATCCCCATGGCATTTAAGTAGTGATCACTCAGACATTGCACCAATGGCACTTATCTGACTTATTCTTCAATATACTCTTTCTAGCTGAACACCATGGATTATCTCACATTGACTGACTGACAGGGCCACTGGTGCAGAACTGTGCCCATGGCAGTACTGCACCACTGATTATAACACTCTTCAAAGTATCTGCTGCAATATTCCTCTTGTGGGATTATACTGGCTTTGAGCCTGATATCAAAAGGTGGCAACTAAATTGCTAGGTGACTCTTAGTAACCATGCTTCTGACTGTCTCCATGAAACTTTTTGAAATCATAAAATTTAACATTAGCAAGAATCAACAGACTGGTGAATAGATGTGCTACAGAGAGTCTCTGTCTGAAGACAGCTGGTTATTCCACATTGACTGACTGGCAGCACTGCCCAAGCAGAGTCACACAGATGATTGTATTACAGCACTGATTAAACAACTCCTAACAATATCTGTTATCATATTCCCCATAATCAGATTATCATGGATTGTAGGCACCAATACAAAAGATAGGCATCAGATATGTCTTATATAGCCATATCACAAACCCAGGAAATTTGCAATGAGGCCATTGGGGCAGTTAGGGAGGTTTGCCAAGGAAATGTCCATGATTAATTAATTTGTGCCCAGAAACCTGAACTGAGGTGTGCACCACTGATATACAGTTTGTATTTGCACTATCCATGTGGCCCAAGGGAGGAGGATTTGATTGGCTTCGAGTGATTGTACTGTCACCCTCAAGTCGGGTTTGTGGTTCTAGTTCCAAGTGCTATACGATTATTGTCGCAGTGGTTGTTGTAATGAGGCACATATACCTGCGTTCGAAGCCACGAAGGGTATACAGGTATACTGGTGGTATATGAGATGGGGGAGTAGAGATTACATTGCATTGCTGTCCATAATCTACTCTATCTTGTGGGCCACGATCACTGAGCGTCGTTCCACCGGTCGACCGTCCCTGGTAGAACCCGTGTCTTCTAGTTTCGGAATAGATGAAACAGCTTCCCAAGCTAGGCATCCACATCCACATCCAACAGAGATATCTCGCCCGCACGATTTCCCAGAACAATCAACCCCATAGATTCACTTAAGGTGCAACGAATAATGTCTTCTGTAATACGATGGATAAGCTAACCACGTCAAGGGAGGGGAAGAATGATGTACCTCTTAAATCTGGTGAATTTATCCTGTGCACGGCGACTCTCTCGATCTCTCCAGGAGGCCCGTTGGTCGCTTCCTCATCAGCAGACATACCAGTGTCACTCCAAATCTGAACTTCTCTAAGTGTGCTTCCACGGATGCGCTCAACCCAGACAGCCCGCTTCGCCCGAGGTCCCACTGCATATGCGCTAACAAAGCCCCTCGAGCTAAGGTTCGTCTGTCGAAATGGGCTTCTTGTCTCATTGGTAGGTGTGGGAGATGGGGTCAAGAGATCCGGATCGGAGAGTAGGCGAGCGAATTGCGAAACAACGTGGTTCGTTAAGGCATAAATATTCAACAAAGTGACGGAGAAGAGTGGTGGATGTTCAGGATGTACTTGTAAGTGGATTGCAAAGTTGAAGAGGCCCTGAAGAACGTCGTAGGCAAACACCTGAAATTTGATTTCTAACTGGTTGTCTAGGGTTATCGTTGGAGTCGAGAATTTGACGTCCCGAAAAGTTGTGTTCTGGAAGAAGTGCTTAGCGAAGGGAATAGCGGTGAACTCGCGTTGTGTGGTTTCGAGGAGGCGGTCCATGTTGTGAACCTCAATAGAGCGGGCCTTGAAGACGAATAGGTAGCGATTGAACATCCGGATCTCAATTGTACCATTCCACTAGGGGACATATAAGGGGCGTGCTCAAAGTTAAACATATTAAAGGGTACTACTCACCATATCTTCAAGATCGTCCGTGTAGGGAGACAGAACCAGCAAGTCCCGGCGAGGTCTCTTGGCAATATCGACAAGGTTAATAGCGCTTCCACGAGATAATATAAGCATGTTGTCGGAGAAGCTGATCGTTCGGATAATCTCTGGTGTAGACAATCGCACTGTCATGAGGAGCCTGAAGGACGTATTGGATTTCAGGGTAACTTCGTAAACACGGCACAGAGCTGGCCTTTTGAGAACACTTTCGTCAATTACACCACCAAGCCTTGATAAAAAAACTCACGGTGGTTTCATGTTCAGTAAAACAACCAGCTTTTGCCCATCATCCGTGACTCGGGCAGCGCAAGACGTCCACCTCGCTTGTCTATCCTTGTCCTCGTCCGACAACTTGGCGCAGATTCTTGCTCTTGATGTGGTGCCCAAACGTCCGGGCGGTGCCATTGGATCCGACATGGTATCCCAAAGATAAACTAACCCTTCCGCGTAGATCACCAACAACCACCGATCGAGGAACATCTCCAACATAAACAGCATATCTCCCATCCTCGGTTGCGCTTTAAGTGGTGGTTGCCTCGTCCGCGGCCATGCTCGCGCGACGCGATGGGTGGTTACGACGGCATGTTCAAGTTCTGGAGTGGAGGGGTCTGTGGACGCGGTCGGGGAGTTGAAAAAGTCGAGGGATGGGGGTATAGGATAGCGCAATCGTTGATTGGCCAATAAAGAAAGCCAAATAAACTTGTCTTGTGCTATGTCCCGGAGCTGTTTACACGACTGCGAAAAAGGACGAGCTTTAGGGAGTGAATTTGCCGAGACGTGGGCGGTACCTGCCGTATCCTGGCGACATCACATATTTCAAGCAACGATATGATTTTAAGCAATATTTCAGGAGGAAGATCGGTAAAGATCATACGGAGGGCAGATGTGTGTTGTTGCACAGGGGAACGAGGATCGGAGTTTGTGTTTGTTGATGGGGATGCATGACTTACAGGTGCCCACTTGAGTAAACAATCTGTTCCCTTTCGCCACACATATTCTTGTTGCCACTCACCCCCATGCATAAGAGAAACATATACTCGCAGCCAATTCAATTCGAGGAGCTCGCACGCTCTTACCCTCCCTTGCTCGAGTAGTAAGCAACGTCTCACTGAGCGACGCCTCTTACAAATTGACATTGTCCGACATCAGTCTCATACCTACTAACCCACCCTCGCGATGGAAAACGATAGACTTTCATGATGAGCAAGCTCAGAGGTATGTATAATGCTCTCGTTATTATTTCTGTGCCTGATCATGTCTGGAATAGTGTAGATGTCTAACACAGGCGTTGCTTTATCGTGACTTCAGAATTCAGCTTACCTTACCAGAGGATCGGCTGTGCCCACCAGTACGTAATTGGGATGACACGCTTCGATAAACTTTTAAGTGTTGAGGTTAATCAATAATATCAGGTGCCCAACAGGTTCGTGGTGTTCTTTTTATACACACTCGTGTGGCTCATACATTTGCCAGGCTCAACTATGTCCTTTGGATACAGGACATTATTAGGGCACACCGCTTTCTCTTTCGGGAAGATATACGCACAATTCGCGGAATAGATATGTATGCGCCGTCCCCTCCGTGGTGGTGCCTGAGCTTATATTTATATCATCACAGAGGAACGGGTGCTTCGGCGATTTACCCCTTGCTAGCGTGCAAAATGGAGCCCTCCTGGGACTTTATAGCAACTGGTGAGCATGCCATGCCATTCCTCGGCACAGTCCCGATCTAACACGTATGTTAGAGATCGATGCCAAATCCTATTCTTGCGCAGAACACAACATCCAAGTTAACCAGCTACAAGACCGAATTCATCTTATGCGAGCCTCACCCGACAAACCTATACTCTTTCCGCTTGAGGATTACTCAGGACCTCCGTAGATATCTCATCCCTCCTGGACATGTGCCACTAAATAATTCGCCACCTCAGGTTCGACTTTATTATATGCAATCCACCTTTCTATAGCAGCAGGGCAGAAATTGCTCAGTCCGCCGAAATGAAGGAGCTTCCTCCTAGCGGCGTAAGTAGCCTTCCTCGACGCGCCAGGAGACAGGACTAATCCTCGTAATGTAGGTCTGCACAGGTGCAGACACTGAAATGATATACCCTCCGGGCGGGGAAGCCGCCTTCATCGGTCAGATGATCGATGAAAGCGAACGCCATACGCTCAAGTGCCGGTAAATCAATCCTTCCGTCGTTGCTGTCACTTCCAACCTACTCTTGTCAAGGTGGTATACATCCATGGTAGGAAAACTGTCCACCATGTCAGAAATTGTTATCATGCTACGCAAACGTTCGGTAGGCATGAGTATTACTATCTATCTCCCCCCTATCCCTGAGTCGCGGCAATAGGTCCGTACATATGCGATGACCGAGTTCGTCCAGGGCCAAACCCGACGTTGGGGAATAGCCTGGTCTTTCACCAACGAACATCTTCCCGACGTATGTTAATCCCTTGCATGATGTCCACACCGGACCCCTAATCGTCCCCATTCAGTCATTTGGACGCCTCTCGGTCCACCCTAACAACTCGCTTCACTCCCTCCAACCAATACGCAACACTCTATCCCACCACTTCCAACTCTCCTTCACCTCTATTGACGCCCAGTACCTCCAAACTGCCCTCCTCGGAGTTTGCAGCATAGCCCGCGTGCTCGCAAACGAACGGCCCATCATACTCGAGGAAGAAGAATTCCCCAAAGCCCCTTTAACCACCTTTCGCATGAATCCAATCCTCATTCAAGCTAACAGCAATACATGGTCACGTAAAGAGCGGCGAAAGCAAGGTCAAGCCCAAGCAACCGATCGCGAAGGTTCAATCACACCGCCGACGAGGGTGACGTTGATGTGTAGTATGCAATGGTTGTTTAATTTTACGGTGACGCCTGCGGATGTTATTTTGGAGTCCCAATGGGTGTTCGGCGATGATCGGAACATGTTTGAGAGTTTGGTTTCGCATATTGTGAAGAAGTTGACACAGGCTCTTGAGCCGTATACTCCTCGTGCACAGGAGTATCCTCCGCCTAGCGTGGAGTCGAGCCTCTCGGAGACGACGATAGCCTCTCCGATGACAAATGTCTGACTCTTGTTTTATCTCCACAATGACGGATTCTGTATCATTAGTGTCACTTATACAATGGAAATTTCACGGATAGCTCGTCATCGGTGAAGAATGAAACGCAGGATGATGGATACTACATATATTTTCCGTTTTTTGTCTGAGCGTTACCTCCGTGCTGGTATTCTCCTTTTCCGCTCCAGGATTAGCACCGACATGATTATCTCGTCAAAGAACTTTTGTCCGGAAGGATACACGGTCATACGAGCCGCTTTGACAGGTCTTGAAGGCGTTCGCATCGCAAGGGGCGGATAAAACTGGGCAAGGAGCTCGTAATTCTTGTTCTTCAAGGCAGTTAGTCCCGGAGGAACATGCTGACACTGTTGACGCGTCTCAGCCTGTCCGGATGTTGAAGAAAAGGAACGAAACTGACCGTCCATTGCTTGTCCCATTTCCAAAGCAAGCGTCCATCATTACTATTGTGCAGTTTCCATTGGAACTGCGAAACCAGCTGTTTCAAACGTCATTCCAATGTGAATAGCGGATGTACGAACCTCGTCTTTCTTTGCCCCCGCAACTAGCTTCTTGAAGATATGAGTTTCCCATTTTTTGAAGTATATCGTCTCTTCTAGGGCCGAGCAATCAGGCTTCGTACTTTAAAAGTCCACGTGTCAACGACATCTACAAGCACGAGCACGAGAAAGGTTAATCAAGAAGTGGACTGACATGAAGTCTCCAACAACGGCACCATCACTCCTCCCACCCCTCCTCACAGTCGTGACAAAAAAGCTCGGGTCAAACAAGTCATGCGTAACCTTGATATAATAAACCGGCCTCGTATCGGGTGCATCGAAAGGCGGAATGAGGAGCATCGCTTCTCCCTCCCCCTCAATCGGCGAGAACGTGTAGTCCAAAGCGTAGGTCGGCATTCTTGCTTCAACATACCTGCGAACCCCCACAACAAAAAGACAAAACCGTCCGCTAAGGTACGCTACCTTCGACAGCATAGAACAAGGGAACGACATACTCGGGTGGATTGTCCTCCATAACCGTATCCGACGTAGTTCCCTGGTCCAGCAAGGATACCCTTCTCGAATCAGACCCTTCGCCGACGGTAGCATGCGCTAGGGATACTGCTGATACCCAATGTTGCCCAGGATTGCTCGGTTCGCTAGCCAAAGACGGTGGAGGTGGAGGAGGCAACGGTGAAGGATGCCCTATAACCGTCTCCACAGACGTCGTAGATGCACTAGCCAAAGAGGGCGGAGGCGGGTTAGGAACAGGGGGAGATCCTGCGATATATGCAACGTCTCCGTCGTCGTAGTCCGGTGTCCATGTAAGCACTACAGGTTCTGGTATCCTAGGGATCTGTGTTGTAGCCGTTGAATGACTTTTCCAGACCAGAAACGAAAGTTCCGTAGTGAGCGTAGATCCGTATTTCTCCCAGCAACAGGAACATACACGGACTCTGGCATCGTAGCCCGACTCCCGTGGGTGAGGTTGTCCCTTCAAATTGATAAATACAGGAGCTTAATGGTCCGGGAGCGCCTGGACCAAGAGAGAAGGACGGACAGTCGAGAAGAGGGACGGTGATAAGGGGTTCCCATCGAATAAATTGATAACTACGCTTCGAAGACCTGTGTTACCTATTCTGGTCCTGCAAGCACCACTCCCATCATTGATCCATCATCAATTTAAGTGTTGCTCATACATCAAATTTCAAATCATCCAGTCATCAAGCCCAAATCTCATAAGGTTTGCGTCAGACAAATGCCATGATATATTGTCTCAAAGCTACAAAAAAAAACTCGGCAAGACTCTAGGATAATGGAAAAGGGTATCAAAATGGGCCTAAATCCCGGTGATGGTCGTGCAGGGTGTTCGCAATACATGGTGTGGTGTGAAGGGGTATACCGGATGATGTGAAGCTTCTATGTGATCGGCAGTGGTGTGATGGGAGTTGAGGGGAGGGAGGGAAACGAAGCTCCGCAAAAGAGGAAGGAAAACCAATGTATCGCAAACTTATGAAGAAACCCAAAAGTATGGAAATAAGGCGGTGTAAAGAGGCAGATGGCGAGGAACGATTTTTAAGCTGATTTTTGATATATAAGAATGTCTCGTCCAACAAGTACTTGAAAGAACCCAAAGTTGTTACACACAACATGCGAAGTAAAGGAAAAAGGAAAACAAGAGCGCGACAAAACAGCATGGAGAAAGGAAGAAAAAGAAATACTGGAGAAGGAAATGTAAGGGAGAGAAACTAGAAGGTGTGCTCGCTTCTATAAACTTCATCGGTTCCTATTGTATGACCAACAAAAAATAACAAAACCGTTTGATGTGTATGATGAAAAAGGCCGAAGGTCGATTGCGAGAGATATGACGAAAAAGCAGTAAAAATGCAATGCAATGCGATGGTGAGAGTGCGATGCAAGATTAATGGGTGACAATTGCCCATGTGCTGGCGTACACGGTGAAGCCCAGATGATAGACGATTGTAGGTGAATTACGTTCCAGACCGAATCGAACGATTGTGCCGAGACGGGTCCGGGATATAAGAGAATTACGCCAACAACTGGCCAATCTAGAGTTCTTTTTCGTTCCCTTGCCAAGTCGTCGCGAATGCAACCGGAGATCGCCAAACCGAAAGCCCGAGATTGAAGGTCGACACCGCGACGAGAGGAGGGGAGATGGGGGAGGGGTATTTTCATCATACACATTCTTCGACAGCGTTGGGATCCAAACGTCCATGATTCCAGGGTGAGAAATTTGACGAGAATCATACAATAAAACCCAATTTCATACGTTCCATGCGAGCAGGAGAAATAAAAGGTCCTTGAGTCTAAGGGGTGCATTAATAAGTGGAATATAGGTAGGTGCATGCGGTGTGTATCTTGAAGGAAGGGGGAAAAATGGAAGTTGTGGGCCGTGGTATTACATGTTGGTGACGAGAGCGATCATGAGGGGAGTCGAGCCGAGACAGGATTAACAACGTGAGACAGAGCAAGTTGAGGGCGGAAAAGGCAAAAGTAACCGGGCGGTAATGAAGAGATAAGCAACGCATATAGTGAGGCATGAATCGGACGATGGTGACGCCGATTGATGACAAACACCACGATCAGATAAAAATGACGCATGTTTGGAGGCTGGCGGAGAGAAGGAGAAGAGGAAAGCGAGGCAATGTTTTAGGGGTTTATGGCTGTAAGAGGGAAGATGGCGAGGAGGAACAGCGAAGCCGACCAAGGGTTTACCCTTTGCCAACTGATGAGGTTGTGGTTGTTCACCACCATCCTCCACCATTGGAATTGCCGCCATAGCCTCCACCATAACCTCCGTAACCTCCACTGGGAGGACCACCCCCGTACCTGCCAGGACCACCAAAGCCACCACCGCTGTAACCACCACCGCCACCACCATATCCGCCTCCGCCACCAGTACGATAATCCCTTCCACCACTGCCTCGACCGCCCCTGCCTCCGCCACGTCCACGTCCACCGCGGTACCCGCCACTTCCAAAGGTAGCCTCATGTGCGACGGTCTCCAACCATGACGGGATCTCCTGGTTAGCTTCGCGCAGAAGTTCAACAAGGTCACGAACAATATTCTTGTTGCTCCTGTTGAAGAAGGCAGTGCTGACACCTGTATTGCCGGCACGTCCAGTACGGCCGATACGGTGGACATAGTCGTCAATATCTGACGGCAGGTCGTAATTGATGACGTGCGTAACATTAGGGATGTCAAGGCCACGTGCAGCGACTGCGGTGGCAACGAGGATGGGAGTCCTGCCAGTGCGGAAGGTATGGAGTGCCATCTCACGCTCACGTTGACTGCGATCACCGTGGATGGAAGTAGCGGGAAGGTTGTGGCTCATCAGGAAGTCACTGAGCATATCGGCCATGCGTTTAGTCTCGACGAAGACGAGAGTGAGACCCAGTTCGTCCTTAGGTTGCGAAGCAAGAATATCAAGAAGAACGCTGCGCTTGTCGTTATCCTCGACATACTCGACTTTTTGAGTGATGTTCTCCGAGGTGCTGCCAACGCGACCGACACTGAGGAAGACGTAATCCTTCAGGAAGTCCTTAGCAAGGATCTGGATGTCACGAGGGAAGGTAGCGCTGAACATGAGGGTCTGACGTTCGTGAACACCGGGCATATCCTCGCCCTGGACAATGCGTCGAATCTGGGGTTCGAAACCCATGTCCAACATACGATCAGCCTCGTCTAGAACCAAATATTTGATGTTGGCCAGGCTAATACGTCCACGCTCAATGAGATCGACGAGACGGCCAGGAGTGGCGCTCAAAAGATCACATCCGCGCTCGATTTGACGAAGTTGCTGGTTGATATCGGCACCTCCATAAACGACGGCGGGACGAACCCAGGAACGGTATGCGAACTTGCGAGCTTCGTCGTGGATTTGGGATACAAGTTCGCGGGTGGGAGCCAAAATTAGGGCAGTAGGGTATGCCTTTCGGCTGCGGGCGTAAGTGTTACCAGCTTCTGGCGGGGGAGCACGAGGACCTTGCTGGAAGGACGCAGAAAGGATGGGGAACAAGAAGCCAGCGGTTTTACCGGAACCGGTCTATAGCGGGAGTGCATCAGTAAGCAGTCGTTGGCGGTGTTGCTGAGTCACATTACCTGAGCACAGGCCATCAAATCTCGACCATTGGCAACAATGGGGATGGAATACTTTTGAACAGGAGTGGGTGTGGTGTACATAGCATATCCGATGTTTTCCAAGAGAACAGGATCTAATGGGGGGCTGGTGAAGGATAGGACAGGTTCTGGAACATCAGAACCAGTAGCTTCTACAGGGATGTCGTCGTATTTCTCGAAGTTGATACCAGTGTGTTGCTTGGACGGATCGCCAGCGTCGCCGAAGAGCTCCTTCTCAAGGCGCATATTGCGCCCACCGACGAGGTGCTGGCCGTCTTTCCAGACGCCATAACCAAAACTCGGGCCAGAAGGATCCCGGGGCGAAGGATTAGGACTGGGAGCAGCCCACCCGCCAGGACCGCCCCCACTGCGGTTGCTGTCACGGGAGAAGAAGCTGTTCCTATTACCGTTGTTTCTCGAGTCGAAAGCGGAGTGACCGCCACGGAAGGAGTTAGACGGGGTGGTGGGGCGGGAATCGTTCCAGCTGTTTCTGAAAACGAGCAGCGAGTCAACACGAGAATAAGCGAAAAAAACGAGGTTTAGGCATGTACATACCCGTTGGAGGTTACAGGAGAGGAAGCAGCCCGCTGCGCCCTGAGATGGGGTGGGACATAAGCAGACTTGCCGAGACTGAGAGACGCTAGAATGATTCGTCGACCAGTCAGTAGACAGTCAGGCTAGACCAGAGGAGATACTCACAAAATTTGCTCTCGAGGCTCGAGTTTCCGTTTACAAGACCATTTGTCATATTAAAGTCGAATATACAGAGAGTGGGAGATGATGGGTGTTGCACGATGAGTGTTGCTGCCTCACTCCAATTCCCCGTAAAAATTAACCCAGCCTCTGCTTACTCATCTATCCGAAACCCACGATCACGTGCGTGCCAAGAATAGATTTCGACGTGGCTTAAACCCATCAATAATATTGCGTTGTTCTCCTCAGGTCTACCATAGTACACAATGTCCCACTCCCATACACACGCACCCGGCGAGGAACACTCCCATTCCCATTCTCATGGCCCCCAGCAGCCCCAACAACCCATGATGCCTGCCCCAGACCCAGCCCTACAGGCCCTCATCGACCAGGATTTCCGCCCTGTGCCCCTTGCACTAGGAGGTGACGGTACAATTGCCGTGTGTGAGCCACACAAACTCGAGAAATGTGACAATTGCAACGTGGACTTTGTCAATACGAACCGACTCTCCCGACTACTCGTCGCAAATCCTAACCTCCTTTGCCCACCTCCTAGTAACATCGTCTCCCAAAAACTTACACAAATGGTGACGAGTGCTAAGGACGAAGGAAATGTTAGCACCTTCCCTATTTAAATAAAGACCACGTTGATTGACGCGCATATAGGCGTTGTTCAAAGTCGGACAGGCACAACAGGCTATCCTTCGCTATACCACTGCAGCTACGCTCGCAATCCAACGACCGCCATGGGAAGCCAACCAATTCATGCGCGAGGAACTGTCCACCACAGTGTCCAACCGTTCAGCCGCCTATTTTGAAGCGCATGATTATGTTTCTGCCCTCGCAGATGCTGAAACTGTCATCGCCATTCGGAGAAACTGGCCGAAAGGTCACTATCGCAAGGCAAAGGCTCTGCTTGGCATGGGACGACCGAAGGAGGCAGCGGATGCGGTCAAGCTTGGGTTGAGCTACGAGCCTAACAATACTGTGCGTCTCTCTCCATTTTTGGGTCATAATGATCCTCACATTCGGAGTAGGAACTCGTTTCTTTCCTCGCCGACATTGAAAAATCAGCCGCGACCGCGGCATAATAGCTGGTCTTGCCCATATACCTTGATACCACTCTTCCCGTCCACCCTACCTGTACTCTATACTCCTCTTAGCAACATGCTTCTTGGGTCAGCTGAGCTTGTACTTCGATTCGCACTTGGGTGACGGAAATATGTGAGAAGCGAAATCTTCGCAGCTATCCTATAACAATATCCACCCTCAACCGAACCCACTTGCCCTTAATATCTATGTCTCGAGTGCAGAATCCTTACCCTTGGATTTCGTAATTCTCCCCTCGATCTCGAGCTCGCATGCTTGAACAAAGTAGAGATGGAAACCCGCGTGAAGAGGCAAGCCTCAAGGTCAATGTTTTGCCGTCAAGATGGGATCAAAACCTGATTTATTAGAACGAAACCCAGGACACCACCGTTTATTGTGAATAGTCCGTAAAGTCGAGGAACATTCACAAGGGTCGTGCTATCACCCTTAAACCACTTAGCTGGAGGAAAGATGCGAAATAACAAATCATCAGGTAGAGGTAAAGGTTATGGAAGGGGGGGTGACATTGGTAAAGCTGGCAGTCGGTGGAAAGAAGGTCAGATTTCCTACGAGACAGGTTCGCCCTCCGGATCCTATAAAAAAAGAGCCCTTCTAGTTCATCCGTTCCCGACTCGGGTGTCTGCCTAAGGTGCAGGCTCACCAAGGCAACTTGAATAATATCCACCCTCAACCGAACCCACTTGCCCTCAACATCTATGTCTCGAGTGCAGAATCCTTACCCTTGGATTTCGTAATTCTCCCCTCGATCTCGAGCTCGCATGCATGTGGGATCCTTTCCCACATGGGCGCTTGTATGATTAGAGTCCCGTGCTCTTTTCAGATCAGGCTTACATCACACCTGTCTTTGTCTTGTCCCTTCGTCTTGCTCCAACTCTCTTAGCCTCTCGTGCAACCCTGACATCGACTTCTTTTGAAAAGGAATCCGATTTTCCCCAGAGTTCTTCTGAGTTTAGTTTCGGGCTCGAGCTCCCAGTCCATCAAGCGAAGGCTTCGTCTGGTCATCCCGGTCTTAATCGATTTAGGCGCAGGATCGTCTCCTACGTCGCAAGAACACTGAACGCTGAATTTCCCGCATTCAAAATGCAGGTCCCCATCTCAAATGACAGTGAGTATAGAACTTCGAGGTTGTGCTCCGTCGCCACAACCGATTCTATTTATGCGCCCACTTCACAGGGAAATCTTCGCTCGAGGAAGGTTTGACTCCTTATTATGTCTTCACGCCGCTCGTGGGGACGATGGAGGAGTTCTTTATGTCCCTCGAAACAGCAATCGATGATGATGCTACGCACGATCCCGTTCAACCTGTCATGACGGCCCAAGGTATGACACGTTTTACCACCGTCAATCATAGTCTAAGTTTCACCGGTGATTATTAGAGCGACTCAGGCGGTTCAATTTTCCTCAAATCCGCCTCGAAGAGGTCGTCAATTCCCAACTTGACGCGTGCAGCACCCCGATCGCTCGTCTCGCCGCCTTGGAGAAAGCATTGCATTGGTTTGAAGGGGGCCGACGGGAGGAGAGGATATTCTGGGTTCACGGACCTGCTGGTGTTGGAAAGTCTGCGATCATCCAGGCTTTGGCGATTACCGCCGCCCGCAGTGGCCGCCTTGGTGGATCTGCGTTCATCTCAAACCTTCGCAACCCTGATATTTCACGTCGGATCCTCCCTACCATCAGTTATGATCTTACTCTCAAAGATCCGGCGTATCGGGCCTATGTCGAGGGAGTTATGTCCGAAAATCCCGAAATGCTCGAGCGAGGGCCAATACTTGAACAGTTTCGACTTCTTATCGCAGAACCATTCGTCCAGGGCAGGGTTCAGCTTGAGGCCGCTCCGTGGCTCATAGCGATTGACGCCCTTGACGAGATCGGGGATGATTGTGGGCAGACACTCCTAGGTTGTATCACGGAACTCACCATACAACACCCCACTGTTCCTCTCCTTTGGATGATTTCAAGCCAACTGGAGCCTCGCCTTCTACTGCAGCCCAAGCTGCAGATACCCCTCCTGACAGCGGAGATTTCCTCTGATGTTGACCGGACCAACCAGAGCGTAGAAATCTATTTACAAGGCCAGTTCAACAAGATTCGGCAGATACATCATCTTAAACTTCAGTGGCCATGGCCTTCGTATCATGAACTTCTAAGGGTTCTTGTCATTGCGTCTGGATCCCTCGCATTCGCCATTGTCGCCGCCCGGTTCACCGATGACCCATGGATCTCTGATCCACCCCTCCAATTAGAACGGTTGATCTCACATCCGACTATGAACCCTTACACCGAATTCCCCACCCTCCCCGCTCTCGATTCTCTTTTCTTCGTGATTCTTGGTAGAATTCCCGTGAATGTATACTGCGAAACCACAAGGATGCTCTTGGCGGTGCGCTGCCTTCAAGACCACGAATCAGTGGATGCCAAACTTGACACCCTTATCGTGATCTGTAACGTTCTAGGGATTACCGAACATGATGCGTATATAGGTCTTCAGCATCTTCACCCTATCTTCCGGATCCCAGCACCTGAGGACGCAGCATCCCAGAATCTCGAATTCCATCATCTATCTTTCATGGAGTTTATCCAAGATCCGACTCGATCGCGGGATTACAACGTTGTAGAGGATAGTGTATATACTCGGCTGAGGGAGAGATTCTCTGTTATATTGCAACAGAATGGCACCGCTGGTAAGGATTCATAACGTTGCGTTGAAATGCATAACATTTTACTGGGTAATCAGGTCATATGACAACTGTTTCCACCACGTGGCCTATCGACAACAGAGAAGAACAAAGATCAAAATTGCAAGGACTACTTCAAGCTGCTAAACTCTGTTGCTTGAATCCAATATGGTCCCGTAAGCCTGCAGTGGAACAACCTCATTCCCGCGCGTTCCCAGGGACCAGCTCCTCTCACGCGTCTGAGAAGATTTCTAGCTGGCCTTCATTATACCCTCCGATCCCACGCTGCCACTCGCCCTCCCCTGCGTCTGCCATTTTGTCAGACAAAGCCTGTGGTGATAAAATTCAACATCGTAAGACCTCCCCGAAGGGCATTTTCTACAAAGCAAGCGGTTTCATTCTCAACAATCCCATAATGCAAGGCATCCGCCACCACTTTTGTAGCGCTAATGGCTTGAACATCAGTGAGTCCTCCTTGGTTTTTGACGTTGGGCTGTTCCGCTAATGACTTAGCCCTGGAACGGCTTGCTGAGCACGCGATTTCTGGGGCGAGCTTTGACTCGCGTACAAAAGATCCTCCTCAATGCCATCCCGAAACTCGACATGACATCATAGGTAAGGCTCTTGACTGGTTCTGTAGGCCGAATCGAGACAAGAGCATTTTGTGGCTCTCCGGCGCCGCTGGTGTCGGGAAGACTGCCATAATGCGAAGTCTCGCGGATATATCGTCCAAGTTTAAACGCTTAGGCGCCACTATATTCTTCTCGAGGCCGAATAAGCGCGACGACTCGACACGTTTCGTTCCCACGCTTGTCTACCAGCTGGCCGTCGAGATCCCTCCATATCAGGATTACGTGAAGGACCAAATGGCTGCCGACCCGCAACTTCTTCAGAAAGGGACGAAGGAATTGTTCAGGAAACTCATCATCGAACCGTTTGGCCACCGGAAATTGTGCGAAAACATGGGACCCTGGCTGGTTTTAATTGACGGTTTAGACGAATGTGATGGGGGTGAACGTGCGCAACAGGAGATTGTCGAGATGATCAGCGACTTGGTCCGACAGTTTCCTGCATCCCCCCTCATGTGGATCATTTCAAGTCGTCCAGAGCCGTGTCTTAAAATGACTTTCTCCCGATTATGTGCTGAAAACAGGTGTCGGGCGGAATATATTCCAATAGACACGCCGGACGCTCGGGAGGATATCGAGCGCTATCTCAGAAGCGAGTTTGCCACTATACGCGAGGAGGCCCGCGACCTCATTCCATCCGACCAGGAGTGGCCAGGCGAGTTTACTATTCGGAGAATTGCCCGGGCTGCTTCCGGTCTCTTTGTAGCAGCATCCACTGCCGCCCGACTCATCCGTGACCCAATCGTTGGCCATCCGGACGAGCAGCTGAAGTCCCTGCTTTCTATGATTGGAAAGTTCGGCTTCTCGTCTCAGGACGGAGGACCTCTCTCCGTCCTTCATGACTTGTACCTACAAGTTCTGAAGGCAATACAACCTCCTACCTACGCCCAAGTCACGAAACGTATCCTTGGTTGTTGTGACCTTCTTCCTCGAAACACTTTCCACCCGACTTCTTTCATGTTATCGTGCAATTTCCTCGGCATCAAGCAGGGCGATGCTTATGCGTCCTTGAAAAAGCTTCATTCAGTCCTCGACATCCCGTCGCATAAGGAAGCCGCCACCCGAGAGATCAAATTTCTTCATTCGTCTTTCCCTGAATTCTTGAAGAATCGCTCGGCCTCGAAGGAGTTTTATATTGGGCGTCCGGAGACAGGGACTGATATTATACGGTCCAGCTTCAGGATCTTGCAGGAGGCCAACAAGGATTGTGAGTCTTGCATTTGCCTCGAAATAAGACAAGTATTGACGTCTTCATGAAGCTGGTGCATTCCCTCGATCATCGAATATCACTCTTGCTTGGGTATACCAACCGGAACAGACGCGTGAAGCAGTGCTCAAAATAGCGTATGACGGATTCCGTTTATTGACTGCCGGGGAACGCAAGTTTGATGCTTCGTTCATCCTTACGGAGCGAATCGCGTTGCTTGCAAAGGCCGATTTCAGTAAACTCGATTGCTATCTGCACCCCGGTATAAAGATTTCTGTGCATGATACACGTACCCACCACAGAAGCCTCTTTGACTGGTTGTTGGAGAAGTGGAAGGTACGTCGCATTCGGCTGACGAAAGAGCTAACATTGATTGGTAATGCGGAACAGGCTGATCCGGAGGCTCTCAGACGATCAGTACCTGTGAAGGAGTTCCGGTTGAAATCCTTGAACAAGCGTGCGATAAGACGGGATAGGGCTGCCATCCACTTCCGATCTACGCCAGGACGGGGTTATCGCGTGGTACGACCGAAGGTTTACTCCGGTCACAAGGTGTGTATAACGCAATGTATTATTCCCGATCCCTACTGACCGCTTTGTGTCATCAGGAAATCCGAGACAGGTATAAGGGAGAAGGTTTGGATGCACTCAATGAAATCTTAAGCCACCAATCCCCCGGAACAAAGATCCAGATGTGGGGTTCAGACCCTGCAAAAACGTGTCTTCTGTTTGAATGTGAACCCGAGGCAGAGTCGCATGGCGAAGGAAAGCTAGGGGGGAAGGAAGTGTTTTTTATTCCATATGATCCTTGCCAGTATTAGCCTATGTAACTAATTGTGAGCATGTTGCTTTTGCCCTGCTGTTAGCTTGCATTAATTAATTCATATGATTTGATACCTACATCTTATCTGATAACTGATATATCAAAACTGAAAACAGGATGTATACCAGAATCCAAAAGAAATGTTTGGGATCCAAACAAGTGCAGGAGATATGATGGCTGATAATGGGGTGGTGCCTGTTGTTTGCTCGGGCAGTCAGTATCCACTGCTGCTGAATCTGTAGATTGGCCTCATGCTCACAAAATAGTTCAAGCCTGTTTATTGGGGAGCTTAGACTTTATGTCCACACCAAAGTACTTCAGACCTGATATATTGGTAAAATATGTAGTGAAAGTATAAAGTCAGCTCATATTGACAGCTGACAACAAGACTATGAAGGAGCATGTGTTGATGGATTATTTAATCCATCCAAGATGAATGTAAACAAACAACAAATGATTGATGACAATGTCATACTTGGTATTGAAAGGAATGCAGAATGTAAGTAATGCCATAGTAAGGCCCCAGCCCTTATACACCCCTTGTTGAGGCCATAGAATATAGCCAAATAATTAGAACACATAACAAAGTTACTTGTGTGAATGATAGAGTACAACAGCAAAGATGTGTGTAGCACCTTGTCCAATAATAAGCAGCAGATTGAAGCAATAAATCACTTTATTGAGTATGGAAATGAGGTAGCTACCTCTATACTAAGAAGGTAGCAAGGACACATAAGAATGGGATGAGAAGGCAATAGATGAGGTATCACCATTGATGTCTTCTAGTACAATGGCAGAGGCATTGGTCTCAGTCTGGGTATTGGTAAGGGGGTCCACAGGAGCAGTAGCAGAGGTATTGGCCTCCACCAGAATTGTGCCTAAGGCCTCAGAGCAGGTGGGGGTAGCTGTGGAGGTGTTGGCTTCTGCCATCAGGATGTTAGCATTAACATGGGTTTCCACAGTTGCAGCCAACAATGGTTGATCAGAAGGTGCAGTGAGGAGGGATTGTTATAGTGAGGCTGCCTCAGTCCATAAGGAGGCTCAATATGTATCTGCAGATCATATCAAAGGAGACTTGTTGTGTACTACCAGAGGTTTACTTTAGAGTATAGGCCTTATACAACAAGGGTGATACTCTAAGAGTAATGATCTTATGTATCACAATAGTCTACAACTATAACAGAGGACTTAGAAACTGAGAGCAATTAAGAGAGCTTAGTATTTAAGACTTATATCAGAATCACTTTAGTTTGATAAAGACTTCTATTTAGTCTCTGCCTAACCAAGTGAAAATGATGGTTTCTACTTGAGCAGTGTTGAGGGTTTATATACTACAGGACATGTACCTAAATATATCTACCCTTGAACTATCTATAGTTATCATGAGATGTCATGAGAAGTTCCTAAGATTAAATGAGCTTCCTCAGGTACTGAGGCTTGACTCAGAATCTGACTTGGAACCAAAAAGGAGTTTAATGATTCTAAGATTAGAATCAAAGAACTTCTTGAAGGTTCCTATTGGAAAATTTATGTTAGTTATAGATACTTCTTTAGTCATTGTCATAACTAAGAATAGTGTTATGAAAATATGCCAAAAGTTGAATATCTTATTCACAATTATGTTTTCTTTTCTTCTAGTTTCAATTATGTTTTCTATGATTTATACTTGGTATTTTCTGAAGTGTTATGACCTCTCAAAACTTGCTTGTTTCTTTAGGAATTGCTTTATAAATAGTTGATCAATTTATAAATACACTTAGGCTTCTAGGTTTTCATCTATTCTTAGTTCTGAAATGACTAAAGAAGCTTCTATATTTAACATCCTTTTTCCATTAGGAACCCCCAAAAAGTTCAGTAATTCTAATATTTGAATTATTAAACTTCTTTTCAGTTCCAAGTCAGGTCCTAAGTTGAGCCTCAGTGCCTGAGGAAGCTCATTAAATCTTAGGAACTTCTCATGACATCCCATGGTACCTATACATAGTTCAAGGGTAGATATATGTCCTGTAATATATAAGCTCTTGACACTGCTCAAGTAGAAACTATTGTTTCTACTTGGTTAGGTGGAGGTTAAATAGAAGTCTTTATCAACTAAAGTGGTTAAGATATGTAAAGTGGGGTGCTTTGTTGTTGGTTGACCTCTTTTTTTTTTAAAAAAAAATCCAAGTTTATTGCAATAGACTAGTTACTACAAACAGGTGTGTGATAGCAGTCCCAAGAGCTGAAACTGTTACACTCCTCTTGTTTCTGTTGTCATCCACACTGTCTTTCACTTTTCTGCATTGTCACTGACCTTCTTCCTTTCTGCCACTCTATGTTCTCTCTGGTCTCTGTCTTGACTCATACCTTGGCTATTGGTTGTATCTCAGATTCTCAAAGTCATACTATGTTGAGCACTCAGGCTCAGTGATACCTTGTATAGTAGTCATCCTCTTTCAACAGATCTAGTATCTTACCTCAGGCTCAGTCTAGTATAATTAGAACACTGAAGTAGTTACACATATCTCAATTAGGACATGTAGAACAGCAATTGCTCTAGTATTTAGATAGCTCATAAAGTAAGTAGAAACTTAGCTTTACAATCATTTGTACATAGCATGAGAATAGCAGGTCTGCCTTCTGCTCTATCTTCTTGCCATGTGAGAGCTCTGCCTGCCTTGACAGGATAACTGATGTAACAGCTAAACCAAAGGAGTAGCCTACAACCTTACAAGTTGTATCTCTCCTTTGGCAGTCCCTGCAAGATTTCTGACCAGCCTCTAGCTCACTCAGGTGAATGGATGGGTGTTCTGCTTCAGGAAATTAATAGTGTTGGGTTGTCTTAGGACAGTATCTCTCCACACTGGTGTGACATCCATACTGTGCCTAAGTAACACTTCCTGCCCATGTGGTGAACCTCTCAAATCCTGTGACCATCTACTTACCAATTGTCCTCATTTCCACTATCTGGTCAGAACCCATGATGGCTTCCACTGGATCATCAATTTCCTGGAATGCAATCCCTCAGCATTCTCCTTTGCTGATACTCTACACAGACCCATCACCTTTGAGGAGTTCAACACCTACTGCCTCACACAGAGAGAAAGACTTGCCACCAACAGAGTCCCAGATGTTCACTGAAGGACTTTCTCTTTTCCTTTCATTGCCTCATAGCTAGCTCCCCACTCCTATCTCTCTTCTCTTTCATTCTTCTCTCTTATCTCTTCCATGTCTCATTAAGTTAGACTCATCTCTCTTTTTGTCTCACTTGCCTTGTAGTGTAGCTCCCCACTTCCTACCCTCTTCCCTTTCTTTTCCTTTTCTCTTTCCTTCCTTTTATCTCTATATTGGGACCACTATTGTGCACACATTTGTAGTAGCTAGTCTATTGCAATAAACTCTGATTTTTTTTTAAAAAAAAAAAGATGAGCAGCAAGTAGAATCTCCTTTTGTCAAGCAGAAAGCATTGATAATGTTTTCAAGGTGCCAAAAATATTCAGGACAGGGATTAGTGGACACAAGACTTTTCTGAGGGCAGCCAAAACTTTTTGTGCTGAATTTCACAATATTCATACACCCTGATCAGTCCCCATGTTGTGAAATATGTTAAAAACATGTTATTAATGCATGAATTTGAAATATGTTTTTAACAAAAGAGTTTTTAACCCAGCACTAGTTTCTATCCTCTCATCATGTCTACATAAAACTCCCAGCTACATATATAAACTGGTAGTACAGGTAGCATATAATCTGATAATTCTTGAAGCCTGTAAACTACCAGTACAACTGAAACTGAGCACTGTGTGATGTTGCCATTGACCAGTGCTAGCATAACACTGGCAGATGCAAGGTTTCCATGTGTTTTGATGTGTAGGCCCTTTTGAATTTTTGCATGTCATGGAGGCAACATCAAATGTTAAAGCTGAGCTACCTTCCACCACTAGCATTCCTATGAATGCTGGCTCATTCCAAGCCTTGAGCACCCCATTCATATTGCCTATGGCTAAATGAACCCCTTGTGCTGATAAGTGGAGCAACTGGGTCACCCTATGACAAATGCAAAATGAAGACATCCACACCCATGGGTTGTCTCTGATAGACAACCAATATATTAGGTTCAACAGACATATACCCATTGAGGCCACCATGTTGGAACACAAGGAGCAAAAGGCAGCTACTCATGTGTTCTTTGGAGGCCCTCTCAAGACACCTCAAATGGTTACTACCCACAAAACAGTCAGGATGGCCTCCCCACCCCAACAACCATCCTCACAGGGGCAAAATCTGCCCCTGCTATACAATCTACATCCCCTCCAAAATCTTCCTCCCATCCAAGAGGAAGAAGGAGAGGAAGAAGTTGACACAAAGGAGGAGCAGGAGGTATACACCACCTCACAACTCCCCATGCTGAACTGAGGGACTTGTCAATACTCTCTAGTCAGAGAGGCATGTGATGAGTCAGTAACTCTGGGGACCATACAATCCATCCAGAGTTACAATAACCTCATGTATGATCATTTACATCGAATGATTGACCAATACCTTGCGCAACCAATCAAGTACCCCAAAGGTTATAAACCTTTGTTGAACAAGCTCCCCACAGAAAAGAGCTTAGAACTGTATGGTGGAAGTCACTGATTCAGAGACTTGTTGTCATTCATAATAAGTCTCTATGGTTACTTGCAAGACATGGCAATCCACCCTGATGATTATTCTCTCATTGAGACCTTCCTGGAAGGTCTCCCACAAACCATGAGGCACTTCCTCATGTTTGACAGAGGACTATCTCCTGAGATGAATCAACTTGAGGACTTCGTGGCACACACAGCCGATTACAAGAATCAGATGCAAAGCAGTGCTTTCTTCAAAAAGGTACTGAAACCTTCTCAATCACATGAACCATTGGCAGGCTTCCCAAAGAAACCTGCCACAGCAGAACCAAGAACAAAGACTGCATGGGTCCCTCATCACATATCTGCAGGATGGGATTGCATCCCTGCCCATGAGCTAAGGCAATCCTCAAATGCCTTTCCACCAAAGTGACTGTTGAAACCTCCACTTTGACAACACAAACCCAAGGCTCAATTCAAACCACAGGTACAGAGCAAGGTGCCTGTTAAGCAGAACCAAGGGAACAAGGCCACAGAGAAAGGGCCTTGTTATGAATATGGAAAACATGGTCACTGGGCACAAGAATGCCCAGGGAAGGGGAAATGACACAGCTATGTATGAGCCACACACACAGTTGTCCCAGCGAATGATGAAGAAGTTCTTCAACAAGAAGTTGAAGAAATTGAACAGGACTTGACCTCAGATGACAACACTGAGGTCCAAGAAGAACCAGAGTCCAGTTCATCAAACAGAGACAAACTAGTACAAGTTGAAGTCATTGAATCAGACTATGGATCTGATGTTGACAATGAATATGATTTTACCACCATGATGGGCAATGCAGAAGATGTCAATGACAAAAATTGCGACAACTTCAATGTCATCAATGCCCTCACTATCGAGCCCAGTGAGAAACAAGACCACAAAGTGAGGGTACATCGTGTCACCCTCCATAAAGAGAAGGATAAGATCCTTTGACCCCAAGCCTCCCTCAGCGAGAAACAATGTCTTGCCACTCTCATCAGTGTCAATGGTATTGATGCTTGGACACTGTGGGACTTCAGTAGTACAACTACCAGCATCACCCCCACATTTGCACAAGTGGCTGGCATCAGGGTCAATGAACTATTAGACCCTC